>JBBPKT010000092.1:0-27894 GCA_038089395.1 Pulveroboletus frians
TGTAGGATGCAAAGTTGCCTCGAAATACGTTTCTTTGTGCTGAATCCGGGTCGCCCCCGGACCTGGCCCTTGTTCTTACTCCGGTCCCGCCTCGTTCCAGCTTCCTGACAGGCAATATGGCACCGATCGAAGAAGTCTCCGCACGGGTCATTTTCTTCCTAGGGGTTACGAACCCCAGCCGCGGAGATGCTCTGATCCCCTAGGCATATAGCCTGGGCTCGCCATGTACAACGCTAGTCCAGAGGTGGTCCAGGTGTTGTTTGCGGGTATTTGCGATTCATTGCTATGCATGATATGATATAGCCCCTGTTCAACCGCACTGCCTAAGCTATGACGTATGGTCTCGTGACCTGATTCGCGTATTGCGTCATACACTGTAGAGAGGTGGATTGATAACTCGACTACGTAGGACGCTAATAGTGGACTCGTCCGAGTTGGCGGCAATGAACTGGATCCACTCAAATCACCCTGTTGATCATCGCTACGACCCCTACTTCGTCATCCTTCGTACATCCCGCAGGTGCTGCACCGGTGTCGGAGACCGAGGAAGTCGAGTGATGAGGCAGCACAAAGTCCACTGGTAGTCTCCGACAAAACATGACCCCCGTGCTGGAAACCACTCGCGACATGTTAGGCAGGTTCGTTGAGTTACTCAACATTTACCGTCAAGAGAGGGCGAGATCGAGCACCACACATAGTGAGGATGGGGATTTGTTGTCATCGTACGATACCAAGGCGGAGGTGATATCTACATTGGAAACTCGGTGCAGCAACATGGAGCAGAACGAACAACTGGGCTTATATACATTCACCGAAAAGCTTCCCGACTCAAAGGCACAATAACTCGTTCAACCGTCTGTCTGACTTGCGCCCCTTCCCAAAAACTACAAGCTGGTAAGCCAGTGTGTTGAATGAGCTAAGGTTCACCGCTTCTTCTTCTTCTTCACCAATGCACTAGAAGAAAGCTTTCCCTTTGACATGTCCGAGTCAGTCTTGGAGGGTTCCTTTGACATATCAAATTCAGCATTACATTGTTGTGGCACATCTGATTGTTTGGTTTCACTCGCGAATAGTTCATTCGCCGTTTGTGATCCACCGAAGCCGAAGGAAGGCCAAAGATGACCGTGGGAAGAAGTGGGAGGGAAAGACGGGGCAGGAGGAGTAGGGGAGGGGTCAGTGTGAGGGAAGTACGGGGCGGGAGGAGTAGGAGAAGGGACAGAGTGGGGGAAAGACGGGGCAAGAGGAGTAGGAGAGGGGACAGGGTGAGGGAAAGACGGGACAGGAGGAGTAGGAGATCTGGGGACAGGGTGAGGGAAGTACGGGGCGGGAGGAGTAGGAGAGGGGACAGAGTGGGGGAAAGATGGGACGGGAGGAGTAGGAGAGGGGACAGGGTGAGGGAAAGACGGGACAGGAGGAGTAGGAGATCTGGGGACAGAGCGGGGGAAAGACGGGGCAACATGAATAGGAGAGGAGGTAGGAGATGGGTCACGGGTCCTTGATGTCGATGGTGGAGGACGACACTCCTTTAAAAACCTTTGATGAATGCCAACGATGATATCAGCCCCATGAGGAACCTCCTTATTCGCAATGCGTTGTGCAAGTGCAGGGAATCCTGTGACAACAGGGAGAGATGCGATGTGGGTGTATAACACGTCGAGCTCCATCTCTAATAGTTGCGGGTGTCTACCACTTGTGTAAGCAAACAAACGTGGATTGGAAACGAATCCCTCACCTCGTAGCGAGGCTGCACGAGAGTTCTTTCAGAATGTTTTGTTCTGTAAGGTTGGTCCGAATGTGCGCCAAGGCCTCATCGCGAAGGTGATCTAACCCGACCTGAGCAGGCCATTCAGTTCATAATGCCAATCTCTACGAGTGACTACATGCTAACCTTACAGGCCAGACGGTACATGGACTTGGCAGAACATCTCGGTTCATTTGGGGAGCTCGTCGAACATTCACGGGATTGGCCCCCGGATGCTGCTGAAGTGAGGGGTAAAAAGTTGATCTTGCCAGTGTACAGATGGTTCAAGAGGGCGTACCACCTAAAAGTCGAGCCCTGGGTCAGCCTAACACGGCGGAATCACAGCAAGCGAACTTGCGTTCGGAACGCGGTATCCCTGACAAGCACGTGACGACTTCCCACACCGACGGAGGCTTTGCTTGTTCTGCTCTTGTTCGCCCGAACTACCTGAACCGCAGTTTCGTTGCTCGCTACCGACCCGGCCCTATCGAGGTTGAGAAGGAGTGGCTCTTCCAAACTGGGATGCTCTGGACTCATCACGAACATATCGGAGCTAACCGATTCAGTGTCATCCTCAGACAATCTAGAGGCGGATTAGGCGGCGAATGTGGCGGAGGATAAGTGCGCCTTACTCATTGTCGTCCTTGCTCGCAGTGCTAATTTGGTGAGGGGATGTAGATCGATTCTTCATATCTGCCCTGAGAATGGGTGGTTCGTCGTCATCATCATCGAGGTCACTGTCGCTTCCGTAGCCAAAATCATCCATCTGAACGTCTGTTGGAATATCGTTGGCACCCGTGATATCGCTCAATGCAGGGTCGGAAGGGGCTATGTCGGAACCCAACACTGGATGGATGAATGGTAATGATAGGTTCAATGTCCCTCAAAAGAATCGCTCACGGTCGACGAAGTATGTCGAACTCTCGGCCAGGAGAACGTTATTCGCGCAGAGAACACGAGGCTTAGTGAGGCGGCGTAATGGCACAGATCTCGCGGAGAACAGGTGGAACTGGGTGTTAATGAGCTCTTCTCCGAGGAGTGACTTCCTAAGAAAATCTTCTATGCGCTCTTGCTTGCCGGAGTCGAGCGGTGGCATGGTGGACGCTGACAGAGGCTGGGCTGACTTGCAGCGTCTCTCATATGGGCTCGTGCAGACTCGTGCCCAACCTCATGTTCGGTGGCCAGTGCAAAGATCATCAATACCCAAATGAACCACGTGCAAGATTCAAAATCACCAGCCGAAAAAAGCAATTAATATAGGGGCAAATGGCCTTGCACATATTTGGGTAGTGTCCAGTTCTGGTTAGCCTGGGTTGATTCAATGTAATCCTTACGCCTTCTTCCCTCCAGTCGTCCCATGGGTGTTCTCCAGTCCATCCCCTTGTCGCTGACCGGCAGCCACCCCAAGCCATCAGCACTCTTGGTTGTGCTGCCAGTGGCCATCGTTTTGGCCCATCTTGTCCCTTATCTGCTCGATCCCTTCAAACAACGTCGCATCCCCGGACCACTCTTCGCTAGGTTCTCTGACCTATGGCTTGGCTGGACTGCTAGCCAAGGCCACCGCTCAGAGGTTGTACACGAACTACACGAGAAATATGGTACAGTACCGATCTGGATCTCGTCGTTTGCCGTCCATGTTCATTGTGACCCTTCAGGAGCTTTGGTGCGTTTAGCGCCCAACCATGTCTCGATCGCGGATCCAGCAGCCCTCCGGATTGTCTACGCCCACGGGAACGGCACTCTCAAATCTGATTTTTACGACGCCTTTGTGTCCATTCACCGAGGATTATTCAACTCCAGGGACCGGCAGCAGCATGCTCGCAAGCGAAAAATCGCCTCGCCTATATTTTCTCCGAAGAACGTCCTCGAACTCGAGCCTATTTCGAGAATTTACATTCAACAGCTCTTAAAGCAATGGGATCGATTGTGTGATGCTGCAGTAAAGGGCGGGTCTGGTACTGAAGGAGAAGGGGGATGGTATGGTCGGGACGGTCGGCTCTGGCTGGATTGTTTGCCTTGTATGTCTTGGTGGTTCCATTACACTCCATATGCTCACAGCTTCCCAGGGTATGGTTACCTTGCATTCGACATCATTGGTACTTGACGCCTCTTGAGCCATTCAGGGTCAGTGTATTAACATATACGCTGCTCTAGGTGATCTCGCCTTTGGATCCCCATTTGGTATGGTCGTCAACGCTAAAGACTCTGCCCCTGTGGTTGTATCACGAGAGGATGCACTCAAGTCTTACGGAACCGAAGAAAAGGTCGTGGTTGTGAATGTTCCCGCGATACGGCTTCTTACCGACCGTGGCGAGTTTTCGGCATCAGTGGGCGCTATCCCCCCATCCTGGAGACATTACGTCCGATTCCTTCCCTGGTACCGTCAGGGCGGCAAGGCATTACAGGACTTTACCAACATGGCCGTCGCAGCGGTTGCGAAACGCTTGGCGACACCCACGGATCGGATCGACCTTCTCAGCAGACTCCAACAGGGCCGAGATGACGAAGGGAAACCGATGGGTAAGGCGGAACTGACCGCTGAAGCCCTCACCTACCTCACCGCTGGCTCTGATACCACATCCATGTAAGCGTGTTCATACCGGACGAACTCGTTCTGACCGTTGATCTCCTAGCTCCTCTTGTGCGATCACGTATTACCTTGCTCGCTATCCACGCGTGCAGGAAAAGCTCCAACAGGAACTCGATGAAGCGCTCGGCGGGGTGGACGATGTTGTCGCTACTTTTGAGCGGGTGAAACGGCTTCCTTACCTCGACGCCGTGATCAACGAAGGCCTGCGACTCTACTCCACCTCGGGGCTTGGCCTCCCACGTATCGTTCCTGAAGGCGGTCTGACGGTCAACGGGATGCATTTCCCTCAAGGCACGATCCTCAGCGTACCGACGTATACGATCCACAAGGACAGGCGTATTTGGGGGGACGACGTCGACGTGTTCCGTCCGGAGAGGTGGTTCGAGCTCGACCACGAGACGGTTCACAAGGCGTTCAATCCGTTCTCGTTTGGACCTCGGTGAGCATCTTGTTGACGCTCGACAGTGATGATGACCGTTGTCGATCAGTGCCTGCGTCGGTCGTAGCCTTGCGATGATGAACATGCTGATCATCATTTCCACCGTCCTGCGGCGCTACCAATTTGTGCTTGCTGAACCCGACACACCGGTACGTGGTCGTGCGCGTGGGAGGCGAGATCTCAATGTCTCTGTTTTAGCTTGTCTCCCGGGAGGGCTTCTTTCGCAAGCCGATGGACTGTCGTGTGGGTATAAAGCGCAGACAGCTGTAAAGGAAGAGATTTGACTTTGAGGTGGGTCATCCGGAGGTTTCAGAGTGGATACGAGCCATATCTGTCTTCGACCATCATGCACGGATGCTCGCTTGTACACATATCTTGCATCGCCTGGTTATGCTATTCTGATGTACCTAATATCTGTTGATCCCAATTCAAACGGTTTTGGGGGGATGATAGTACTGAACACGATACGAATGCAGAGAACAGATTCATCAGAGTACAATCAAGGTTGAATCCCTCTAGCCTGTGCAGATCGAGTCAGCAGTAGATCAAAGCTCGACAATCATTGGTAAGACAAGGTACAGAAGATGGTTGATACGATACCCATAACTCTGAGAAGCGCTGTTAGGGTTTCAGACATCGTCATGAGGAAGGTCTGTATACATATTTGATATGACCAAGGACCGACTAGTCAACGACATGATCTCAAACACGCTGGATTCAACACCATCCTGGCCCGCTCTTTGCCTTGATTTTGCCGGCCACGCGTTCCAGCCGAACAGGATGGATGATAATAAGACGACGTTGCGGTCGTGTCCCTTGTCTTTTTGTCACCCTTGGGTAGTCCGTGTCGATGGTCATGACGAAGAAATTAGTACATTCTTGAACGCGTCGATGCGACTCCTTTGCTCGTTCCTTTTTTTCCTGACTCAGATTTCGTACCAAAAGTAGCAGTGTCAATAGACATTGCACTGCGAGTGGCGCCGATGGCGTAAGATGGTGATCCCGACAGAGTACTCCACCCGTCCGCGACAGCTGGTCTACGTTCACTCGCGATGTCTGCTCTAGGTGCGTCCCTCTTCGCACTTGCCTCTTCTGGTTCTAGAGCCTGACAAACGCGACCGCTAAACGGTAGAGGGACTACTGGTTTCGGCGGAGGAGGTTGACGTGTCCGCACAAGCCTTGCATGAATTCCAACGATGACGGCAGCGCCATGAGGAAGTTCGTTGTTGGCAATGCGGTTTGCAAGCGCGGGAAAACTGGTGAGAACGGAAGGAGATGCAATGTGCGCAAAGAGCACGTCGAGCTCCATCTCGAACAGTTTCGGGTGTCTATAGATTAATAAGCAAGACGACATCGTGGATTGAAAGGTCATCGAAGACGCACCTCGAGATAAGGGTGCATGACAGTTCCTTTAGGATGTTGTGTTCCGTAAGGCTCTTCTGAATGTAGGAGAAAGCCTCGTCGCGAAGATGATCCAATCCAACCTGGGTCAAATGGTCAGCTTGGGACGGCGACGATGAGTAAACGAACCTTGCAAGCGAGACGATACATTGACTTGGCGGAACACCTCGGCACGTCCAAAGAACTCGTTGAAGACTCGCGGGGCTGCCCACCATGTGGTGCGGATCCGAGAGGCAAGAAGTTGAACTTGCCAGTGTAGAGATAGTTCAAAAGGGTATACCATCTAACCAACGAGTGTCGATCAACCATATGGGAGGAATGTGTTGTCATAACCCTACGTTTGGAACGCCGTGTCTTTCACAAGGATATGACGACTTGCCAGCAATCGCAGACGCCTCGTGTTATGGTTCGTCGATACGTCATTGCTTGTGTCATGAACTGCCGTGTTGCTGCTCGCTACTGATCCGAGCCCATCCTTGTCCAGAGAGAAGTGTCCATCTGGTCCCGGCCGTTCCGGTCCCCCGCCGAGCATATCAGAACGATCCGACTGAGAACCTCCCTCAGACAACCTGCGGACACAAATGAGCTGATAATCAAGTGGTTTACGCATTATCACACTTGGACCAGCTTGCGGAGCTTTTTTCGGAGGAGCAACTGGATGTTGTCGCCGATCGATCCCTTGATACTTCAACATTTGCAGCAAGAATGAGCTCGTCACCGTCATCGTCCTCGAGGTCACTGTCACTTTCATAGCCATAATCGCCAATGGGTGCGCTGCTAGGAACGTCATGGTCATCCACAAGGTCGACCAACGAAGGGTCAGAAGGATTTATATCTGAGCTCAGCACTAGACCACGAATGAATGCAACAGCCATCTCTTTGTGAAATGAACGACTTACGGTCCAAGAAGTACTTGGAACTCTTGGCAAGAAGAAAATTGTTGACGCAAAGAACGCGCGGCTTCGACACTCGACCCAGTGAAGACCGCGCTGAGAAAATATGGAATTGGGTGTTGATAACCTCCTCTCCAAGGAGAGACTTTCTCAGAAATTCCTCGATATACTCCTGTTTACCGGGATCCGACATGGGTAGCGTTCGACTGGTTGAGATCCTAGGACTGTCAGAACCGATAGGGCTTGTGCCGTGATAATATAACGTCGTATTCAGTGGCCTAGACTAGCAAGAGAACACGAAAGGGTGAGTTCGAAGGGATGGCGATAAGCCGAGAGTGGGCCGGTGGCAGTGCGTGCATGAATTGGTGTTAGCACGTGGCAACTACGAGCTGGTTGCACTCAACTGCAATCCCTTCTACATCGCCCAGACCTTCGAGGTGCATTCATGGTGAGGGTGAACTTTGGACATGTCGTCTAAACTAACTACTCTCACAAGTCAGCACTCTTCAACTTTCAATCACTTCTCCTCGTCATCCTTTTGATGATTTGCACGTGCACATACGTTCGCGCGGTTGCGCCTCGCCTAATCGACAGGAACAAGGACGGGTATGCTCACCTTCCCAGCGTATTTTGTCTTCTGTTGACATACGCGCAGAATCCTTGGTTTATTCTTCATGTCTGCTCGTATAGGTGCGCGGAGGCCGTTTCTACCCCAGCCATACTGAATCCAACTGTCCTTTGTAACAGGAGAACGCCTCTCACCGTATGTGGCACTGGCCTGCGTGGCTATGGGAGTCACCATCCTACTACAGTAGTCTGGCTTATCATGTAGCCTATCGTCCCCATCAATGACAATCTCCCTAGAGCTGGCGTGCTCTTACCTTGTCAGGTTGGCCATAGTCAACTTCCCGACTCGAGCTTTCATGGCGGAATGGTCACTTAGTCTATTGTCTGGCCAACAACTTGGGACATCAATCCATCGTAGACGGTGCTATCGTCCAATTTACTGTGCGTATAGCTTTATATGCGCTCCGAATAAGCCTTACCATCGTCACTAGCGGCACCTCCAAGGAGTAAACCAGGTTTAAACAAGATTGGGTCGTAGCACATGAACGCGCCAACATTTCACCGCGCCCACGCCCCAACTCCCAAGTCTCCCACATACGAGAGATGGATCTTATCACATGGGGCGTTGGTCTGCCTGCGTCGTAACCACGCGAGCCTGCCTTCCCCTTTATCTATGATTAGCACCCCCTATGACCGAACCCTTGCGCGCGGACCGCTACCGGTGGAGCGGGAGATCACAGACCGGGCCGCACCTCTCCTTTTCATCGCCTCCTGTTTTTAACTGTTTCAGGGGTTACCGCGCCTTCATGCCAATATGCAGCGATCGTGAGTCCCATTATCTGGACGCACGGTCTATCATCGGGCGCGTTACGCATCGTATCTGGTTACATTATACGCAGTACGTGAGCTATACTATATCCACGTGAGGAATGAAACTAAAATCCAAGGATACCCTTACCGATTCTTGCTGATACCGACCCGCTGTGGGTCCTGCAGCGTAAATGCAAGGAGAGCACCATGCACCGCCCGATGCCAGTGGATACATCCTTTATTCGTGATAGAAGAGCCGTCACGATATGGTAAGGGCCCTGCTCATTACAGTCAGCGCAGACAAATTTGACACGCTCATCTTTGCGCGGATAGTGAGATGCTGCAGGTGGTGGTTGCAGCAACTAATGCTAATGGCGTTCTACAATGATCACCCACCTCTCCAGCGTCGAGCAATCCAGCCTACGCGACTGTGAACACTCTAGTCGAGACTGAAAGGACGAGCACCCTCATAAGATCATAAACTGTCGGAGTCAACCCCTTTCAAACGGGATACACCAGATTCTTCTTGCTATACAAGACAATAAGGGCGTGCAGTGCGGCCTATTTATGGTAGTGAAACCCATGTTCAGTCGTCGTGTGGATTGACCATGGCTTTTTGGGTTCGTGTAACCTCCTGACACCAAGTCCAGGCTCCAACGGTTCCTGGTATGCGACATACTACTGACCACGCTCGCCAGAGGAATAGATATGCCTAGAAGACAGTCTGGAAGAGGACGTGTCGTGTTCAGACGAGGGCATCGTGTCTGCGCTTCCACCGGTAGTGGCTTTTGCGCACTAGGAGATCTGCGCACAAGGGTGAGCGGTGAATAACTGCAAGGTTAAAAGCATACCTGAGCGATCGTCAGCGCAGGTGGGCCGGTCATCATGTATCAACATGCTATACGATGATCATTGGGCTGTGATTAAAACGAGCGACCCAACACGTCATGCACGACCGGACGAAAGACGACGTCCTCTTCTACCCCACCCCAGTCAACTGACAAAGACCATCACAGGGGTGACGATGACCGTCAAGGTCTCCGGGTGGGTCTCGCAGATGAGGCCAGACGAGGAACGGGTGATGGCTGCGAGCGTCCGTTCGATCTAGGACTGCGGTGGGGACGGACGTCCGATCTCGTCCTCAGTATTCTCATTCCTCGCTTCTATGCATCTCCAACAGACTTGGTTCTACATCACTTTGGCTCGTCCTCACATCCTTCGGGCACACATATGAGATGCGTGGGCGAGCGACGTAGCCTCGTTACTTGTGCGCCTGCTCGACGCGACAGGTGACCGACGATGTGTGTTTCTGCGTGTTCTCGACGACCAAAAACTCGATTTGGTCCCGTAAACGACTACCCGGCCCTTAAACGCACGTTTGCCAACCATCATCTCAACGTTCACGATGGAGGTGTTGAGGGGGAACGCATCGCAAACTATGCTTCAGGCGTGGGTGGCTCGTACTCGCTGTGGTTCCCTCGGTCAAGGACTGCGCACCAAGGAAAAACAGTGCGAGGCACTAATGCAACCAAATCCCAAAGGGTGCTGATTCCCCGAACACCTAATGACCAATGCCATCGGACATGGTGGCTAGCGTGGAACGATGTGATCAAGGGTAGGGTCGCTGACTAGCACATACTTCTGCTGCCCGCAAGTCTATAGCAGGAATGATCTGAGAGAGTGTCGTCGGCATCGGTGGAGGGGTACTCATTGCAGGTTACGTGTCGTCCCATCTCGAGTCGGCTTGCAACGTTGGCGGTTTGCGTGCGTTCATGACACCTGTTCATCGGATTGTCGCAAGCGTGGTGGTTCTGAAACACACGAGGACATGGTAGAATCATCCCCACGAGCTCGGCGTCTGCCGTGACGTTCTTATTCTCAGCACTGTAACTCTACTCACCCTCACGCAGATCGCCCCCAACGTTCGAAAGCTGCCACCAGCGGCTAAGGGAATATCCATGTACCAGAGATGAGCACAAATGCATAATCTGTCGACCTTGATGCTTCCCAGATCTTTGACCATCTTTCAAGATTCGTGTCCCCTCATGACTACAGTGAGCGCCCTGATCTGGCTCCAATTGTTGATCGGTGTTCATACTCCCACTTGCAGGAGTGGTTCATGGGAAATGATTGGATAACTCGATGGACAGCGCGTTATTGAGCGCATCATCCATCATACCGTGTATCATGTGAATGTTCGGTGTTGTACCACACAGAAGTACTTACACATACACCCTGGAAGTATGGCCCCACCTAATTCTCTTGCACATCGTCCACCTGCCGTACCTTATGGGAATGAGCTGTCATGATATGGTACACGAGCCGGGCTTTTCTGAACCTGGCTTGACGCCGGTGTAGGTAATTTTGACGCGCGACGGGCGCTGTCGTGTCTAATGAGTACCGGCACATCACATCTAATCATCTATCAAGAAAGACTACCCACCTTGTCACTTGGAGGTGCAGCCATCTTCGCTGGACGGTCATCCTCGGGGGAGGGTGGCTATCGCAGTGTTAGCAGTGGTGTAGGGGGCAAATGTAATGACCACCGACCTCGTTGTAGTCGAAGTAGATACCCGCCCTTGATGGCCCAGGGATCTCAAGCTACGCGAGCGTGAAAACTCGGTTCAGGGCTGAAAAAAACGAAGAGATACGAGGTCATCATCCCTGTCAGCCATCGCTGCCAGTAAAACCTCCTCATCCTCACGGGAACTGGAAGAAGATACCAGAGACAGTGGCTGCGATAGCCATCAGCACTGGGTAAGAGGCAAATATAGGGATCCCTAACCTTGTCGTGACTGGACTCGGGGGCAGCTGTGTTCGACAGTACCTCACCCTATGTCACAATATGAGTGTGAGCATTCGGTTCAAGGGCAATGAGAACGGACGGATACCTCGACGTGATCACCATTCTCTCCCGACGTCGATTGTTCCTTGTCCGGTTGTCGTTCCTCGTGAGTAGACGCCTAACATGGTGTGTCAACATGGGACACATAATGGCCCTAGCCAGTATGGCAATATCATATACGAGCGAATACTCACATGAGAAGGGCCATGTGGATCCGGGTGAGTCGTAGACGACATCCTCGACGATGGAACACAGTGGTTGGCTTCAAAGAGAGATTCGAAAGCAGTGTCCCTTCACTTGTGGAGCCCTAAGCACACCACGAGCACCACTGCGGGATCCATCATATAGAACTTGCGGCTCCGACCGAAGTTCACCGTGCTTGTTCTACACCGATGCGGAATAATGTACATGATTCATGATACAAGGTGCCCTACACGATTCACTGGAACCTGTCACTGAGCAGTAAAAGCAACCTCCACAAGAGAATGAGCCAGATCATGCTCATTTCTTGATTATACATGTGGACGTTTTGTACACGATACAGACAAGACGACCTTGCCAAGCAAAGTGATCATCCCTATAGGCTACAGTGTGCCCTGGAAACCAGGACCCTGTTACTTGCTATTCAACGCCCCAGTGGAAGTGACCCGTGTCCTCGGTCACACCATGCATTATCCCGACTATAATTGTCTCCACGTCATTCCTGCTGTTCCCCACCATCTAGCTGTCCGAGCTGACATCCGCTGACACAATCCCAGATGAAGTCTCGTTACTATGCAAAACCGGTTGGGAGATTACCCCAAATCCAGAGTCGATCCCTTGCCATCGCCTCCAACGGTCACGGTCATACAATTCACGCGTGCCGATGATAAACCGAGGCATGGTGACGTACATAAGTGTATTGTTGAGTAGGAGTAGGGCATCCAAAGGATAGTAGACAGTAAACTCGGCTTGGATTGAATACAGGATGTCGATAAACAGAGTGCTAGCTCAGAAGTGTGGTTTAAAGAGACATAAGGGTGAACATGGATAGATGGCAGAGCAGGAGAAAGAAAACATACAGGATGAAATAGAGTACTCCTTCCCTCACGAACAACTTCATGTATCGATTGATCTGCCAGCGCTTTGTCAACCGGTACATTACAACTGCTTGTTTGGCAGTTGGAATAATACTGAGGATCACCAACACAGCACCGAGAACAATATGGGGGATTGTCCTGTATATGATCGAGGGTCCTGTCGTATAGGTATCACAATATGTCGAAATAGCAGTTTGCTTGACCGCCGCTAGGGGAAAGCAATACTGTTTGAGTGAGATCGCACACAAGAGTTCCATTTTGCCAAGAACCTACCGATCAAGGTCTTGTTAGGCATGTAATCAATAACACTCAAAACACAAGAAAAAATTATCTGCACCGAATAAAGAAAGAGGAGAACAGTGAGGATCCTTTTCGACTGATTCCACATTGCATAGACACGTAGAACCATCAGCACTGATCAAAATCAGCACAAAGGAAACCTGGATTAGAGGACATGATAGCTCACAATCAATAGCAGCCAAGAAGGTAAAATATCCCCAATTATAAACCATGATTATTGCAGTACCTTTGAAGCAGTGTGATGTCCCATAGAAGGCTAGTGGAGGGCAAGATGCTTACACCTGTTTAACCATTAACAATAGGACACCATCAGTGAAGATAAGGCACCTACAACTATCAAAATACGAATATGGTCATTAGTGGTGGAATGCAGGTAGAATAAGCAGGACTGACTGCGACAGGCCCAGGCAAGAGATCACTACCAGCTGCGGTTTTACCATTTGGTCAGTCTGACAAATCACAATGTGTAGCCAATACCCTTGAACACACCAATGGCACCTATGCTGGACAATGAATTCAAAGTTAGCAGTGTCAAATACACATTGGGGAAGACCTACACAGCCCAAGCAATACTACCATAGCGAACCTATCCAAATGATCAGTTTGAAAGATGCACAACGGTCAGGCCATATACGCACAATGACAAACAGCGTGGATACCCAAGTCCAGTGTTTACACTGTGGTTTTGTCAGGGATGCACAGATTGACTGACAACTATCTCGTTCATACCCAAATGTAGTCTACCTTCGTATGCCATTAGTCACGAAGAGAGACAAGACGTAAGAAATGAAACACCTCTCTCGTAAATGTGAGGGCTGCCGCGACACGGTTGTGACCGTCTGTTCAAAGCGAGAAGGTAGCATGCACCAAATACCGCTTACCATAATCATATACGACAAGAGCTATCTCTGCGACTGTGCTTGCTTATAAAATCAATCACCAAACAGTGATTTGAATGATCGCACCCATCGCATGGTGATTTATCTGGTTATGGTTCAAATCTTGCATCGAGCTAGAGGATACTGCGCGTAATGAGAAAGACAACGGCGAGGCGCCTGATTGATGAATAAACAGCAAGCGGTCGAACAAGAATGTAGGAGCCTAGCGGAGGGCCGGGGAGATCTGGTGATTAAATGTGGTGTCCGGCGTATCAATTATTTGCCCAGCGACATAATTAAGAGTAAGAGTAAGGCGCGTGAAATCCTAGGCGGTGCATGATGCATCAGGCCAGTTGCTATTAGATCACCGGAATGGGCACTACACTCACATCTGCCTTGTCGGACCATATGGCAAGTTTGCGATAATTGCCAACATGTATATTGGCTTCTGAAAGTATCTCTCTAGCAGCATCACTATTTTGGGGTGCACCGACTGGGTCAGAACGGACAACGGATAAGCGGCGTGAGCGGGACCAAGGCTATTTTGTTGACTGCTGCGGATATTTGTGAGGGAAGCTAAGCATAAACAGGTTTCTTGATTGTATCACCACCCATGGAACGGAAGTAGCCAACCTCCGCCAAGGCAGTCATTGCCTCCCTCTCCACTTTCCCATTGAATTCGTCGGCACGATCCATCGCGTGCTTGGAAGGAATGCGGTAGACTCGAGTGGGCGAGCACTGCCTACTTAGGGAACCTGGGACGCCCCCCACCCCCCTCCACCTCTCTCATGGATGTCAAGCAGTGCGTGCTACAAAGGCAGTTTAGCGGCGAGTGCAAAAGAGAACGTGTGATAGCACGGAAGCGAGTGGGACAAATCAAAAGTGGGTAGTACTAATCTTAGCCCGAGTATGAAAGGAAAAATGAGCACGTGAGGGGGACTCAGACGAGGCACTGTGCAGCGCACACAAGCACGATTTCCGCGTGTTCCCGACGACCGAAAACTCGATTTGGCCCCGTAAACGACTACCCGGCCCTTAAACGCACGTTTGCCAACCATCTCCACAATGTTCACGATGGAGGTATTGAGGGGAGAACGCGTTAGACTATGCGTTAGATGTGAGTGGCTCGTACAGGACGAGGTTCCCTCGGTGAAGGACAGCACACCCAGGAAAAAACAGTACGAGGCATGAATGCACTCATACTGCGGTCCCAAGGGCCGTTGAACGTTGGTGCCCCGAACGCCTCATGACCAATGCAATGACCAATGCCATCGGACATGGTGCCCACCATGGAACGATGTGATCGATGGTGCGGGGTCGCTGACCAGCACACAATTCTGCTGCTCGCGGGAGGTAGGATGGATTCTATAGTGTAAAAAAGGTATGCGTGAGAGATCAGAAAGAGTGTCGCCACCATCAGTGGAGGTGTAGTGATTACATGTTACGTGTGCCGTCTCATCCCAAGTCGGCCCGCAGCGTTGGCGAGTTGCGTGCGTTCATGACTCCATCGGAATGTCGCAAGCATGGCAGTTCTGGGGTCAACTGGAGAGTGAAATACATGAGGACATGCACGGTGCACCAGCAGAATCGCTGATTCCTTAGGCCTTAATTAGCACGCGTTTAGACCTGCAGTACTCGGCCCGGCATCTGCCGTGACTTCTTCCTGCTTATCCTCAGCACTGTAACTCTACGCACCCTCACGCAGATCGCCCCCAACGCTCGAAAGCTGCCACAAGCGGCCAAGGTGAAGATCCAAATGCCAGAGATGAGCGATGAGCACAAATGCATAATCTGTCGACCTCAACGCCTTCCAGATCTTTGACCGTCTTTTAAGATTCGTGTCTCCTCATGACTACAGTGAGCGCCCTGATCTGGCTCCAATTGTTGACCGGTGTTCATACTCCCACTTGCAGGAGTGGTTCATGGGAAATGATTGGATAACTCGATGGACAGCGCGTTATTGAGCGCATCATGTTCGGTGCTGTATCACACAGAAGTACTCACAGATACACCCTGGAAATATGGCCCCACCTAATTCTCTTGTACATCGTCCACCTGCCGTACCTTATGGGAATGAGCTGTCATGATATGGTACACGAACTGGGTTTTTCTGAACCTGGCTTGACGCCGGTGTAGGTAATTTTGACGCGCGACGGGCGCTGTAGTGTCTAATGAGTACCTGCACATCACATCCGATCATCTATCAAGAAAGAATACCCACATTGTCACTTGGAGGTGCGGCCATCTTCGCTGGACGGTCATCCTCGCAAGGATAGAGAATAGATTCTGTGGAGGATGGCTATCGCAATGTTAGCAGTGGCGTAGGGCAAATACAGTGACCTCCGACCTCAACGAGGTTGTGGGGAAGTGGGAGTGGCCTAATCTCATCCTAGTACGCAAGCGTGAGAATTCGGTTCAGAGGTGAAAGAACGAAGCGATACTCTGACGATGACGAGGTCATCATGTTCGTGAGCCCATAAAGAGCCCCCATCCCCACAGGAACTGGAAGAAGATACCAGAGACAGTGGCTGCAATGGCCGTCAGCACTGGGTAAGAGGTAAATATAGGGATCCCCAACCTTGTCGTGACTGGACTCGGGGGCAGCTGTGTTCGACGGCACAGCCTACGCGAGCGTGAGCATACGGTTCAAGGGCAATAAGAACGAACGGATACCTCGGGGTGGTCACCATTCTCTCCCGACGTCAATTGTTCCTTGTCCGCTTGTTGTTCCTCGTGAGTAGACGCCTAACATGGTATGTCAACATGGGACACGTAATGGCCCTAGCCAATATGACAATGTCATATGGGACGAATACTCACATGAGAAGGGCCATGTGGATCCGGGAGAGTCGTGGATGACATCCTCAACGATGGGGAGCACCACAGGATCCTTGATATAGAACTTGCCAATTTCATATCTACGCCCATTTTGGCCAGGCGTCTATAATATTCTTGACAGAAACGGCTAGTGAAAGGGGGCATCATCTGAGGTATACTGACAGGGGAGTGCATATTTCCACAGAGCGGACACAAAGTAGTGTTTCCATCTTGACGAATGCTCTCGGACTCTACGACTCGTCCAGGATAAGGAATGCAATCCTCATTATCTATATTCCGTGCACAGCGTCAAATATGTCGTGACAGAACTGGCTAGTGAAGGGGGGCATCACGATGTATAGGACCTAACGGTCCCTTACTCTAGCTCGCACGCTATCCGCTCACAAAGGGGAAAATCCATATACTAGAGGTGAGCACAAATGCATGATCTCCTGACCTTAACGCCTCCCAGATCTTTGACCATCTTTTAAGATTCGTGTCCCCTCATGACTGCAGTGAGCGCCCTGATCTGGTTCCAATTATTGATCGATGCACATACTCCCACTTACATGTAGGAGTGGCTCGTGGGAGATGGACAGCGCGTTATTGAGCCCATCATCCATCATACCGTGCGTCATGTTCATGTTCTATTGTATCACACAGAAGTACTGCAAAGCGGGCTCACGACATATTACGAGTAGTGTTCCAAGGTTTCACCAGGCTCAAAAAAGAGGTTGGTACCCAAGAATGACGATACAACATAAATCTACACGTCTCGCATTGAACTACACATGCACCCAGGAAATATAGCCCCACCTAATTCTCTTGTACGTCGTCCAACTGCTGTACCTTGTGGGAATGAGCTGTCATGATATGGTACACGCGCTGAATTTTTTGGGTGAACCTGGCGTAAGTCTCTTTGAGGCGGGATGTGCGCTGTAGTGTTTGGTGAGCGCCTGCATATCACATCCTATCATCCATCAGGAAGAGCACCCACTTCGTCACTCGGAGATGCATCTGTCCGTATCAGCACTGGACGCCCCGGTCGACGCTGCAATGGACGCCGCGATAAATACTCCAACGGAAGCAGCAATGAACGGTCATCCCGGTCAACGGATTCCACGGAGGGTGGCTATCGCAGCATCAACGGTGATGTAAAGGGGGAAATAAAGTGACCACCGACCGCCTCGTAGCCGAACTGGGTACCCACACTCGACGACCCCCCAGCCTACGCGAGCGTGAAAATTTGGTTCAAGGGAAACAAGAACGAAGAGATACAAGTTCCAGGAAGTCATCATCTCCGTCAGCCGTCCCTGAAGCATCCTCATCCTCACGGGAACTGGAAGAAGATGCCAGAGACAGTGACTGCAATAGACATCAGCACTAGGTAAGAGGTAAAAGTAGGGATCCTCGACCTCGTCGTGACTGGGCTCGGGGGCAGCTGTGTTCGACGGTACCTCGACCTACGCGAGCGTGAGTATTCGGTTCAAGGGTAATGGGAACGGACGGATACCTCGACGTGACCACCATTCTCTCCCGACGTCGAATGTTCCTTGTCTGGTTGTCGTTCCTCGTGAGTATATGCCTAACATGGTGTGTCAACATGGGACATGCAATGGTCCTATCTAATATGACAACATCATATATGGATGAATACTCACATGAGAAGGTCCGTGTGGATCCGGGCGAGTCGTAGACAACATCCTCAACGACGGAATACAGTCGTTGGCTTCAAAGGAGATTCGAAAGATGTGTCCCTTCACTTGTGAAGCCCCAAGTCGCTCTATAAATACGTCAGGTTATTCGAGAATTTTGACACGCCGTGCAGGGGCAGCCATGTCCACACTGAGCACTCGGGCACTACAAGATCCATATAGAACTCACCAATTTTATAGTATATCTATATTCCGTGCACAGCGCCAAACATGTCTTGGCAGAACTGGCTAGGGAAAGGCGGACCGTCGGAGGTATACAAATCCTGTCGTGGGATAGGTCAATCGAACCAAACTGGCAGACTCGCACCAAGGCTGCGATTGGAGTGTATGACAGGTGAGTGCATATTCCAACACGAGCGGACAAAAAACACCGCTTCCATCTTGACAGATGCTCTCGGACTCTACGACTCGTCCAGGATAAGGAACGCAATCCTCACAGTTTCGCCCAACAGCGTCTTTATGCATTCCCTTCCCCAAGGAGCAGCACCCTGACATCAGCGCATGATGGCAAATCCAGTGGCGGTGGCACAGAAGATGACCCACCTGAATCTGGAAATGGCAGAAAAGGCTATTCTCAACTCACATGAACGTCCTCGCTCGAGCTCCGATGCATACACTTTCGATGGTGATGTTCTTGTGTTCCACCAGCAGCCTCCTCTCTACCACACCCAAGTTGTTAAAACCACAACACCAAGGGGGCATTCGTGCTTCTTCCGCCTGCATCTTTCCCGCAAGGTCGGTATCACCATTCTGTCCCGTTTCAGGCGGCAGCATGTTTGCGATCGCAGCCAAGAGATGAGGAAGACAAGGATCACGCACGTATCTGTTGAGGTGCTCCTGGAGCAGTTCAGCTGTCATGATGAGCCTCCCCCTCTCGTCGCGTTCTTCCAACGGTCGAGCCATCGAGAAGCGGGACGGTATGAATCATATGATAGTGGAAGAAGATATGAAGTGTGTCCTCGGGTTGACGGGAGGTTTCATGTAAGGTTCAAGGGATACGCTGGCGAAATAAGGATGGTTTGAGTAAAGGATCGTGAACTGGAATCGCGACCGGCATTGCTCATCGTGGCTTCAGTTGAAAAATCGACATCGGCTGCTGTTCCGGGGACCGGGTTCATATTGAACTGTGCCAAGCAGTGCGCTGCATGGAACAGTGCCGATACGCTCACGCCTGGCTTCCTCGTCTGTGCAATGATCGCAGCTGTTTCAGGTTCCGAGACAGTTGTGTTCGCTGAGCAATGCCTGAACCGTCGTTGCGGAGTGCAGCGTGGGTAAAAGCTTGCAGGGAGGGCGCGGCGTGGCTACATTCACCTCCTCTGCCATCCTCCCCAAAGGCTAGTTTCATGTCGGCTACATTGCAGCATCCAGCACTTGCAGGCTTATCATCCCAGCAAGACAACCGACTGGCCGATCGCCATCCACATGCCACCCAATCAGGCAAGGCTTCTGCAGCAGACATGGTAAGAATGATTCACATTCTTATCGGTTTGAATAATTCTAGAACAGATAGCAAGATGTGTCAAGATAGTCCAACAGCTAGACATTAGTGTCATGGACAACGTGTTTGCTGATGAGCACCTTTTTCTTCATGTGGTGAGTGAAGCACATGCAATAAAAAAATTCTGGCTCAATTAACGTGCTCCATCAAAGATTCGCTGTTCGTCAAATTTGCACACTGTCCCACAAATCAAGGGCGAGATTATTGAGCTTCTGGCCTCTCAACGGGCCTTAATACTGCAGCTGGTAAAGCTGAAAGCTCGATATGACACGTTTCGCTCCCTATTACAGGAAGAGGAAGGTGATGATGCTGCTGACGCATTTTGTAAAGCACACTATGGATTTGATGAGGGTTCTGATGATGAGACGAAGCTGGCTGTTGCTCTCATGGAGCTTACATTCCCGCCTTTGCAATTTCCTGGACTAGATGTCCAATGCAAGGCAGATGGTGAAATGTGTAGGTCATTTAACATATTTCTAAGGTAATGAATCCATGCTAATGGTTTCATTAGAGCTTGAACTAGTTGCACAGAGCTTATACCTTCCCTCTCTTCTTTGATCCCCCTTACTGTTTGCCATATCGAGCACCACACGATCCATATCAAACTTGCCAATTCCATATCTATGCCCATTTTGGCGAGGCGCCCATAATATATCTACATCCCATGTCTTGACAGAAACGGCTAGCGAAAGGGGGCATCGTCTGAGGTATATCGACGGGGAGTGCATATTTCCACAGAGCGGACACAATTTCCACCTTGACGGATGCTCTCGGACTCTACGACTCGTCCAGGATAAGGAACGCAATCCTCACAGTTTCGTCCAACAGCGTCTTTATGCATTCCCTTCCCCAAGGAGCGGCACCCTGACATCAGCGCATGACAACAAGTCCAGTGGCGGTGGCACAGAAGATGACCCACCTGAATCTGGAAATGAAACTTTGAATGCATCGTCCACATGTGAACAGCTCTGCAGGCCGTCGAGAGAGGCAGGGAGAGAGGTAAGGCTCGAAAAGGCAGAAAAAGGCTATTATCAACTCACATGAACGTCCTCGCTCGAGCGCCGATGCATACACTTTGAACGGTGATGGTCTTGTGTTCCACCGGCAGCCTCTTCTCCACCACGCCCAAGTTGTTAAAACCACAACACCAAGGGGGCATTCGTACTTCCTCCGCCTGCATCTTTCCCGCAAGGTCGGTATCGCCATTCGGTCCCGTTTCAGGCGGCGGCATGTTTGCGATCGCAGCCAAGAGATGAGGAAGACAGGGATCACGCACGTATCTGTTGAGGCGCTCCTGGAGTAGTCCAGCTGTCATGATGAGCCTCCCCCTCTCATCGCATTCTTCCAACGGTTGAGCCATCGAGAAGCGGGACGGTATGATAGTGAAAGATGATATGAAGTGTGTCCTCGGGTTGACGGGAGGTTTCATGTAAGGCTCAAGGGACACGCTGGTGAAACAAGGATGGTTTGAGTAACGGATCGTGAACGGGAGTCAGACGACGTGTTCGGTTCAAGCATTGCTTACATCGTGGCTTCAGTTGAAAAATCGACATCGGCTGCTGTTGCGGGGACCGGGTTCATATTGAACTGTGCCAAGCAGTACGCTGCATGGAACAGTACCGACACGCTCACGCCTAGCCTCCTCGTCTGCGCAATGATCGCAGCCGTTTCCGGTTCCGATACAGTTGTGTTATAATGAAATGGTGGGTCGAACAGATTCATCAGGCAAGATGGAGGTGCCAGAGTATGACAACGCTGTTCATTTCATCAGTCGAGCTACTGGGTAAGAAAAGGGATGAGAAGGTACCGAGGCCCGAGCACTCTGCTCTGTGAACTCCTGCAAGAGTTTTGTTCCAGATGTCTCCCATTCCTGGGCCGGTCCTCCTGTGGCGGTGATCGGATCAACGGGGAGATTCTTCCACTCCTCTGCGGGGTCGACTTTGACATCCATGCCCTCATCAGAGATCCATTCACACATCAGGTTCAACGCATACAGTGTTGGTCCGGCATCAACGATGGCGTGAGAACCGTGAAAGTATAAGCCATATTCCCTTCTGCCATCGTCGCGCTCGCTCGAGGTCGTAAGCAGGTACGCTCTAAGAAGAGTGGTGGTACCATTCCCGTCTGTGTAGGGTAGTCGTTTGAGGCTGATGCTTTGAACAAACTCGTACGGATTGAGCCATGGTCCCCGTTCTACAGTGGCAAGGGCCAGATTGAGCCATGCCTCGCGATCCGTAGATGGTGTGTATATCCATCGTGGGGACACCGCATTCTCTATTGTGCAGGTGATGATAGGACAAACAAAGCTAACACACAAAGGTGCATGTCAGCCCCGGAATTGAATAACGTACTCAACACAGAAGCACACCGCGGTGAACGTATTCTTACCGGAGTTTATCGAGGGCGCTCCGAGCACGGCCTTTCAATTCTTCTGTCCCCAGTGAAGAAGCAAAGTTGATACCGAGGCAGATTTCACCATCTCTGTCAGACGAGAAGTTCGTTACTTCGACCATGTTAGTAAATGGAAGATGACTTGCGCATCAAATGTATTCCAGTGTCTTTGCATATGAAGCTCGGAGCCAACCAAAGGTCTGGCGTGATTAGTGCAATTGTACAGTGAAATGGGGAAGGGATATACCGAGTATACGCGGGTGGGTCACGATCGGCATCGAAAACCCATCTTGTCGCTGAAAGAAGAGGTAGAATAGACATTCAGTTGGTGGTGGATATCGATGGTTTCCCCGTGAATGTCCTTATGGGCCATAGGCGGAGAGAACAGCTCGGGTTAAGTCGGTATTGAGTGCTGAAACAAGGTCAGTGAAACGAGGTGGAGCCCCACGGGGAGTGTTACGATAGTGCTGGCGATGGTCGGACAGCATGTGATCAAACTTGCCAGCACGCTTTCCTGGTCTCCCGACAGAATGACCAGTGTACGGAGGAAATGTCTGATAACCGTATCGTGCACATGGCTGATGCTGAATCATGCATCTCTGCATGGTGGAAGGCATATATCGGTCTTTAACGAAGATGGAAAAGTCATCAAGTGCACCACGATTGCAAGAGAGGAGGGGAGCAAACAACTACTTCATTGACCGCCCAGTGAAGCTGCAGCTGCAGTGAACATCATCGCATTCGTACTTTGCACTCGGAAGAGGCACTGTCGTTCGTAGGTATGGACCATGATGGTACTTGTTAACCTAGATGTGATCCAGAAATGGAAACCACAGACGTTCTGATGGTCGTGGCTGTGCATTTAGACAAACAACTTCAGTAGCAGGCTTGTGGTAACCTTGTCACAATAATTCTTGGTAACCTCGTTCAGAACCATGTCATTACAAGCAATCGACCAAGCATCGAAGAAGAAAAGTACTGTCAGATCTACACAAAAGGCTACACCAGGAGGAGAGACAACTAACGCAAACAGGCGGGCTCATAGTTAAGGCTACAACGGAGGAGGCGTGTACAGATGGAACACTCGAATTATCCAGGTGCAGGACGGAAGAATAAAGAAAGAGACATCGTTAGCAAACGGGACCAGGGATACAGTAGTCTATGCACAAGGACACCATCTTGACGAGTGAGGAATAGGGATCAAAGAAACGCACTTGACGTAGAGATACAGCAATAAAGAGAAATGCGACGCATCTGTTTCATCTGAGGGTCGTCGGTAGGGGTATCGGTATTGGTGTATCGTTCAGACTGCCAATCCATAGGTCGTTTTGAGGGAGGGTCAGGATCCTGAAGGGTTCAGAACCCTTGCATACCGGCAAAGGTACCATCAAGCATCATCTCGAATGCTGGGATGTGATCCGTGCCTACATCCACTCCTGCAACGGCGACAGTAGAGAGACCATAGGGCTGGGTTGCCAAGACAACAGGTGCTTCACCAACGTGGCGAGGCATGGCGGCCTTACCATCGGAAGCAAAGGAAGTAGCAGTAATTTCCGGCCAGATGTCGAAGCCAACTAGCCCTGATGTGAGATGCTGCGGCTGCGGTGCGACGACAGGGAGGCTGAGGTCGGACCGCGCAGGTGACCCGCTATAGCTTGATGAAGGCGTGGAGTTTGAGAACTCTGTCTGAGTCCATGATGCAGCGGTGCCCGTTAAAGCATTCGTATGAAGGTCCAAGTGAGACGCAGACACACAATACAGGTCTTGGGGTGCAATGGGGTCCATCGTTGCGAGGTCATATGATACCGGCGATCCAGAGGCAGCAAGAGGCGCGAGACCAGAAAACACATCGTTATAGGTCTAGAGGGAGGTGTAAGCATCACATACAATAGAAACGGATAAGTACAAACCATGGTCAGAGGCTCCTCAGATCCCGCCGGGAAGCCCAGGTTAAACGTTTCCTCGAACAAGCTTGTGTTGACCTCGGGAAGCGGAGATTCATCGCACTGGAGCGAAGAATGGGAAAGAGGGTAAAAGTCTGGTACATGAACGGCGGACGACATTGGGATATCCTCGACTCCCCAGGAGGTCCTCCCGAAATGAGGCAAAGCACTCGAGGGGCGACGTTGGCCGATTATCATACGGGCGTTGCGCGAGATGTTGTTCACAGGCGAAGCTGAGCGTGAAGTCTGCGCAAAGAACGGTATGGATGGGAGTGTGATCGGATGGAACCGCGGGTCGGGGAGAGGGACGGAGGAAGGCCGCCGGTAAGGGTAAAAAGACTGATACTGCACTTGTGGCGCAGAAGTGACCACCTTATTCTCGTCTAGCTTGCGGATAGCGGCGGCGAGCTCGTCACCCTTCATCCCCTCGAGCAACAGCTGCGCAACCTCCTCGCAGCGTCTGTCAGACTCAGGGGTCTGGCCAGCCTTTTCCTTCTTCTTATTCTTGTTCTTGTTGTGCACAGGTCTGAAGCGGTAGCCGGGGTATCGCTTTGAGTGAGCCTCCTTCTCTTGCTTAGCCTTGATCTCCCAAGTTCGCTTCTCCTCAAGAGCTAAGGCACGCCAACAGTTACCTATGATCTTGGAGAGCGAGCCGTGATTAGTCTCGATCGATCCAGGAACATGCTTTTGCCTAACGAAGTTGGCACGGAAAAGCATGAACGCATTCGGTGGACGGGGGATGTAGCCAAGCGACCTGCGCTTGCCTGGGGGAGCCCGTCTCTTTGGCGAGGGGTTCAGAGGCTGTTCAGACGGTGGGAAAAGTTGCTCATCAAGGGATAGCAGGGCCTCGTCAGTCGTGTCGAGGGCTGGTAGATCATCGGATTCCTTGTATGTGCCTGGTGTGATATTGGGAGCAAACGTTACGGAGCGTGGCGATGGGGAAGCCCCATAGATGCCTGGTTTGATGAGGTCGGCTGTAGGGACAAGTTGAGAGTGGGTAGGGAACACGGTAACGGGCGCTTACAGGTTGGACTCGCGAACGCGGATGGACGACGTCCAATCGAATAACGGCCGTGAAGTCGGGACGGTGGCATAACTGACAAGATCTATTCAGGAATCTACACCTTGACGCGAGATGAGTCGGAAAGGATGACCGAAAGAGCGAGACAAAAGAGAACGGGGGGATGCTGGGAATGGGAGAGGACACAGAACAAAAAGCGCTATTGTTCTAGTTCTTACCTTATATCATCCGCCAGAGAAAGCAGAAAATTCCCCCACGTCGTTATGAGCGCGTAAGAAATGATCGGGACCCGGAAAACCCGCAATTGCCACACACTGTTGGCTCTTCCCTTGCCAGGCGTGCACGGCGATGTACGATCTCAAGGTAGCACTCGCTTTTTGATGCGAGGGTGTACGAAGTCCTGTGCTGATTTTGGCTGTGTGTTTGTCTCCGTAAATGGGTGGTAGCTTATGACTGCCTTTTATGGCAAGCCTTGTATACCTTCGCGTTCCTCAGTCACGGACGTACTCGGAGAAAGACCCCAACTAATGCCCTTTGCAGGTCTTCAATCTCGATCCCAATACATTTGTCGTCCCAGTCTCCAGACTGCGAGGAAAAAAAACCGTTCCATCGCTCATTTTCGCTGGACGCGTTCTCGCATCTCGCCAAGCATCCTCGCATCAGTCGGCCATTGAGCGGCTGATATGAAGCATGTGAAACAAACACGAGGTCCATACGAGTCCCATCAGTATCGTTTCACGCGCCTCACCTCGCTCCAGCTTCTTGCATCTCGACCTTTACGAAATCTCACAGCAGATGCCGTCAATGATGGTAGAACGCTCAGAAGGAATAGTGAATGGCACTCCTCATTCTACCGATGCTCGCGCGCCCCACATACGTTCCGGTCCACTACGACGGCCGGGTCATCCTCATCCGTTCTGTTTGTCGGCGTCCTACAAGTGAACGACATGGATCGATGCCAGCATACCGTGCGTACAGCAATATAGGCGTAAGTCACCGCAAGGGATGGCCTTCTGGCAGCAAGCGAGAGAAGGATCTGATCCGTAACAACGATCCGTCACGAATGGATGCGCCCATGCCTCTCTCGCCCCGCTTCACCGTAAACAGTTGACGCATGCACTCCGAGAATACGTCGTCGACGTCCCCGCGCTTTCCTCCGCTGGTCTCTCTGAGTTTCTCGCCACCGCGGTTTACGAGGGAAAGTTCTCCGATAATGAGACTGCCTTTGCCGATGTCGATTGTTATCGATCGCCAAATTTTGTGGCGTACGGGGGACACGGACTGACCGCAATCGAATACAGAGTCTGATCCACCCAGCTGTGGCAGACGACCCTGGTGCCCTATACCAGAGTGCGTTTCATATGGACGTACTTATCGCGGCCACGCCTGATCCGTCGCAACTCCTAATTCACGAAGCACGATCGCAACACGGAAGTGAAGAGCATGGTATGACGCGGTCGGCAGCATGCTGGCTCCCCCGACGGGTCCGTCCATGATATGAACCGATCGCGCGCTCACGAAAAGCAAAGCAATCGGACATGCTTTTCATCGATGCTTCGCTCTCGCATACCTCGCTGGAACAATTCAGGGTGCCCCATGGCGAGTCAGAAAGTTGGTATATTCTATCGAAGGACGGTGCATTTTTTGTCCTCCGTCACAAAATGCCAGTGGTTATTTGATCGCCCCCCCCCTTTGTTTAGGGGTACCGATCACTTCTATCCGTTCAGACCGCTCGGCTTTGGGCCTCGGACCATCTCGGAGGAGATGTACACTATTCGATGTCACCATGCGTAGGGGGGACCCATTCTTCGCAGGATTAACAAGCACAGTGCTGCACTGGTTGTCTCTGTTTGTTGATCGGCCTTTTTTTCCAATTTGAGACAGACACACCGAAGCCGTACGCCACAAGGTCGTACATAACATGAACCGCCTCTTGCAGGATGAAGACGGCATGCCCATCATACCTCAAACCGTCTCTTCAATCGAAGCGTGTTTTCTTAGACGTCATGTTCCTGGCTTTGGGCGGGTGTAGGCAGGTGCACGCCGTATGTTTTTTTTTGTCAGTTGGAGCAACCCCTCGGAGATCGAGGGCCAAAGTACAGGCCTTGTTCACAAACATTGAAATTTCAAGCCCCCGATATGATGTTTGTTTTCACCGCTCCGAATCTACCGGAACCCTCAGACTGTCAGCCCGTGCGTCCTCCGTTTCTCGCCATTTTCAAGCCCCCCTCAAAGAAAACATCACGGACGCTCACCGCCAACGCGGCGGCGAAAACAGACTCCCGGTGCAGGGCCAGGGCCAAGCCGCCCCCTGGCGGGCAAATTTCTTATGCGTCCGCAGCATCAATTCATAATGCCTGGTCGGTCGACGCGAATCATGACTTATATATCACCCAACGAGCTCGCGGCACCATCCACACGCACCGTGCGTGCATGCATGCAAGCTCAGCCTCACTCGGGGAACGAGCGATCACAGGATGCCCATGATAGTGGAGCAGTCCAATTATCGTTGCCAATGGGACGCGTCCGATGGTAGCGATACACGGCCCCAACCGTCCTATCGTGATATCGAATTCAGGGATGGACGGATGATGAGTTGATGGATTGATAGTGATTGATTGATTGAGAGAGAGCGCATGTCGGCGATCGCACGCTGATCCCTCCCGTGTCAGAACCGTCCATTCCAGAACCCGGGGGACTCGGTGCTCCTACTCGCCGACACCTACTGCCGCCGACGCAGACGACACGTCCGATGGAGGAGCCCCATTGAAGGACGCCCCGTGCAGGGCATGACATCACTCACGGACCTGGCCCCTGGATCACGCTCATCAGCCAACCACTGCCCTCGAACACACCGCATCTTCTCGGGTCGTTTTGATTCGGAGAATGGCCAACGCCGGGATGGAGAAGCATAGGCTGGATTTTTTTCACCGCTATCATTGCCAATAGGATGCATCCGATGGAGA
>JBBPKT010000092.1:27904-42324 GCA_038089395.1 Pulveroboletus frians
TGGAGATGGGGATGGAGACGGAGATGGGGGTACACCATCTTTCCTCCCCAACATGTTCATATTGATGGAGCTGCTCAGGAATGGATGGGTGGAGGGGGATGGACGAATGGGTGAAGGAGAAGAAGCACCGTTTCAGCGATCACTTGTTGAACTTTACCACTGACAGCTGTGCCGGGAACGTCCTGAAACCGGATACGGAGAGTCGACTCCTAGCCGGTTCACGCAGTCAAAAACCGCAGCTTAGAGCTAGACGGAGCGCCCTCGTGGTTCCGCCAGCAGGCAGGTGGGTCGGACTTCTCGGGACACTGCTTGCCAACCTCATGCTGGATGACGCACCGGCCCCATGCGCCTCTCGTGGTTCCTCACGCGCACGCAGAACGGGAGGGAAACGGATGATTTTTCAATTCATAATGCGAATAATCGCATCCATTCATACGCACATGCACTGGGCCCCCCATTATCCCACTGTTCGCAGTTATTTTTGTCGCAACGTAGCCCGTTCTCTGATGTGGAATGCTCAGCGAGCGTACCCAGTGCCCCTGCCGTCTCACACCCCAAGGACGCCTCATTCTCGAACGTGCACGGGAACGACACGGATGCGCGATAGGACACCTCAGCTAACCTGCCTCGGCTGTTGGGCAAGGGTCACGTCTCAGTCAGTCGACCACGGAGCGAACAACACGATCCACTCACCCTCACCTCCTCTCCCGTCTTCCTGATCCAAACCGCCGGTCGCTCCGCCGTCTTTGCCCCCTCCTCTGCATCATCCCACGTATAGCTCACACCAACCGCAAGACGCGTCCCATCACAATTGAACGCGACCGAGGGAATCGCAGTCGCGTATTTGGGATACTGTCGCAGTCGTTTTTTAACCTTGTGATCCCAAATAGACACCGTACCGTCAGAGCCTGCGGATGCAAATGTATTATATCTATTCAGAAAAAAAATAAAAATCGATCAGCGTCAGCGCCTTTGGGTAGAGATTGGGTGAACGGACACAGGGTGGAAGGCGAGCGCGTTGACTGGCCAGACGTGGTCGACATCCTCGATCGTCTGGCGGTGACACTTGAACGCGTACTTTTTATCCTGAGCTTCTTGACTCGGATCAAAGTATTCGACGCCAATCCGACCCTCCACCGAACCAATCGCATACCCTACAACAACAAGACACCGTTCGTGACGCATCAAGAGTGACCGGCTGAACAAACGTACCCTGCCCGTCTGCCATACACGCCAGACTCCGCGTCATAAACTTGAGACTGCTCTCTCGCGTCTGCGCTGGCTCACTCATCTTGCGAATGTCATAAATGTGGAAGAGCCGACTGGCCATGGCAACCACGAGCGTGTGGTTGACGAGGTCCATGTTGTACACGCGTTCGGGGAGGGCGTGCGACGACACCTCCACCGACTCTGACCGTGGATCCCAGAAGCGCAGCGTCTGATCCCATGAGCCGGTGATGATGGCGTCTGCGCACCGTCACGCGCGTCAACGGGAGAAAACCCGGACGAGAAAGAAAGAAACGCACTCTGTTCGCGAGCATAGTTGATCGCCGACACCGCGTTTTCATGTTGACCCAGATAGGTGACCTTTTCCGCCGCTAAATCCAGCCTAGAAAAAAGATAGAAAAAAGAAAAAAAAGTGCGCCCGATCATTCCACAGAACAGCGCCACGAGAACGGAAAGACGCACTCTCGCACACCCGTATCTAACCCGCCACTATACGCGTGCGTACCGTCGCCAAACGTGCACGCAAGCACCGCAGCGCGGTGGTCGAATTTGGCTTTTTGTTCGTTCGCAGCGACATCGTAAAGGCGGACTGTCTAGACGTGCACAACATGAGTGAACGAGACCGTCTGTGATAACTCACGTTAGGCATACCGTGTCCCAGGAGGAGACCAGGAGCTGACCTGGGTTCGTTGGGGAGAAACGCACTTGGGAGACGCTGTCAAAAGGCGGCGAGGACAGCTCAAAGTGATCTTTGGGATCGTTAGGACGTGTGCTCGTCGTGATGCATGTCATTGGACATACCCGTCATGGTCGAAACGTGGATGATCAGTTATGGTGTCAAAGAAGAAACAGACCCGAAATATGCAGTGCCCCTGCTCACGTGACATGCCCGACGCTCGTGCTAGCAACCCGCTGGTCGTCGTGAGGACCCAACGAGGCTTTCTTTTGAACCTGGACCACCGTTTGAGCCCCTCCGAACGCTTGATGAAAGTCTTTTTCCATATGCCTTACCCCAAGGTCGGACCACGTCCTCGCTTGCTGTCACGCGTGCAGGCACGGCCGCTTTACCCCACCGATCCATTTGCTGGTCTCCAAGATGTATATTCTGCTGCGCAACCTCGATACGTATAGTGAGTACCGCAATAAGGGATAAAAAGTTACAACAACAGGGTATCTCCGAGACTGCCATGGGGCGGGTGTGCGAGAGGGGTACGTGAGATCGTCAACTCGGGGGGAGAGCGTAGTCGAACAGTGACAATGACGGCAGATAGGTAAACGGGTGACGCACAGAAGTGTCGAACGTGCACAGAAGTGGATGTCGTCGGGAACGGAAAAATGCGTAAGGGTGAGTATGAGGGGGCTATTCACATGGAAAATATGACTACAACTAATCCAACAACAGGGTTATCCACAATTAAACCAAGAGGAGCGCATGTTTTTCAAAAGAAAACAAGATGTGGGTGAGTGGAAGCAGCGCGTGGGTATTGTGGATGCAAGTGGTTGCGGGGCTGAAGGATGTTATACAGATGAGTCCGTTATGTGTGCAGGAGAGTCCAGGAAGAAGCCAATGGACGCCAGCATGCATTGGTCAGAAGGCCTAATATCCGTGGTGCGCAGCGAGCATGCTCTCGAAATTGAAGAGTTGCTCGAATGTGTCTTGGCTCTGCGAATCGGCCGAGTATTGACCTACTTCTATCACCATAGGGTCATAGGGGCCGGGAGCGTAACCGATGTTGAAGGTCCCCAGCGCGGGTGGCAGCATTTCGTCGCCACATCCGGGAATACCAAGTTCGACGGGCGGAATGGCACTCATGTCGAATTCATCGCCCGCAAGCACTTGAGTTTGGCTTCCCCAGGCTCCGGCCGCTTCCCACGAGGATGGTGGGTAGTCAAATTGCACAGTATCCAGGGGACCTCCGCAGAAAAGCCCAGTCCCCGCCTGTGAGCCGAGCTCGTCACATGATGCGACAGGGTATGAGAGATCAGTTGACAAGCAGTTCATGGGAGAGAATGTGCCCGACACCGGCGATGACGGCCCGGATACTGAAGTGGCCGAGGACGCAGGCGAGCCTACTTGGTTCATCGACATATCGTTCGGTATCGACAACGACAACGGATACGGGTTTTCGGGCAATCCATGATAAAGACCACTGGCCTATGGAAAGCGATCAAGGAACGATCGATTGAGAGCCATCGCAGGGACTTACATTGATACCTGGGAACATCTCTGACGGAGAGTATTGCTGCTGGGGTATGGCAGTATTCGAAGCCATGAAATCGAATTGAGAAGACGAACTTGATCCGTGATCCGGATGCGAAGCTCTCCGGTTGATCATCGGCACCATCGTTGGTGACGTAGGGCAAGAAGGCATGTAAAGTGACGGAATCTGGATAGTCTGGCGGGGTGGCGGCGTAGGGGCCGAGGACGAACGACCATGACTCTTGCCGACTGCAGGTGCGCACAGGGGAAGGACGAACGAAATGCTGGTTTCCGAGTCGCCTTCTTCGCCACGCTTCCCCTTCTTCCCCTTCCGGTCCTTTGTCCTCTGAGGTCGATAGACGTAATTGGGGTACATCTGCTCGTGCTCCTTCTTCTTTTCCTTTGCCAGCTCCTCCCAATACAGACGGTCCTCGGCAGAGAGAGCTTTCCATTGCTGGCTGATCGTTTTGGAGAGATCTGCCTGGCGTTGTTTCTTCGCTGGACCATCGAGCGCTGTGGCCTCTTCCTGGGCGGCCTGACGGTCTTCGCAACATTTTCTGCGGAATAGGATGAACGCATTCTCGGGGCGTTTGATATAATCTTCGTCACCCTTTTTGGGCCTTCGCTCGATATCGCTGCATATCGAGGACTTGCGCCGTTTATGGGGCGATGACGGCGACGCGGGGAATGCGGATAGTGAGGTCGTTGACGGCGTTGCGGGGAACATGGATGTCGACGATGTGGTCGTTTCAGAAGGTGAGATGGGAGACAGAGAGCGAACGAGTGGCGTAGGGCTGAGCGTGAGCTTCCGGAGATCAGGCTCAAAAGGCGAAGATACTGGAGACGCGTAAGGACAGGCATCGGTTTGGTTAAAAGGAAAAGAGAGGGCGCGCGGCGTCGGTGAAACAATGGCCAGGGATGGCGGGTGGACGGAGTCCGTAATCACCTCAAGTGCTGTACACGGTGAGCGATCAGGCGCTGATCGATGAGGGGCAACTGATTGGGCTGTAGGGGACTCACATTGAGAAGGGGTATCGCGAGTGCGAAGGGCAGGCATGATTGTTCAGGGGACGATGAACAATGGCTGCCAGGTGAGCAAACTCGTTCGGGAAAGGGGGGGAGCAATGGGAGGGGAAGGGCTCTTGGCGGTTGGAGTTTGAATAATGAGGTATCGCTGGCGGGAACGAGGCTGCTAACGGATGTCGTTGTCACACAAGCGCGATCGCAAGAACAATTGGGTGAGTGAGGCGCAAAAAGCGACAGACAATACGGGCTACTCGTTATATACGGCGTATCAAACCACTCTTCGAACCTAAACCTTGGAATGGGATGGCGGCAGGGGCAGACTACCAGATCCAGATATGAAGACCCGGATCGGTGAGACAATGAAGGCGGACGGGAGATGCACGCTTATCACACCCACAGCCGTGCTTTGTCGTATGAGACCCATTTTCGCATCCATTTCAAGTACAAACAAGCGTACACAAAGCTTCTTATTGTCTTTTTCGCCATTTTGGCCACTTCCTCGGCCGGCGAATTTCCCAGGATATCTTCTGCTAATTCCGCTAAAAATTCCGTATATTTTTTTTCCCTCCTCCTTATCTGCAAATTCGAGATCCTGACTCGTTCGCGTTAGGCTTGACACACGTAATATCTTCCATTGACCGCACCTCTTCCCGCGGCACGACTCACTCAGCTTTAGCCCAGACTAGTCTCCGCCGACGGCCCCGCTCGTTTGGATCGCTGTCTCCGATCCTGGGTGCCACTATCCCTCTGGGTCCTTCCGTTGCCACCAGATTTGCGCAGCGGGGGGGCACCATATTCTTCGACTTTCAACCTTCCTTTTATGGAACGTATGGCCCGATAGTCCGTCTCAGCCCGCCATCCGACGAAGAGTGAGAGAAAGCGACCCCTCTCGCATGTCCTCTCCCAGCGTCAGCTCGCTCTCCCTCGGTGGCTGTGGGCGCTAGTCGTGATTTACCTTTACGGACGTCCCTAATCATATCCTATCACACCCTCCCATCCTAGATCACAGTTGCTGTCTCGGTGGTATTCCTGTATGCTCCCATCGCTTTCTGTCTGCCATTTTCCAGTGTATTATCCGATATCGATTCCGGTACTTTATCCTACGCTCCGCCTGTGTCTCGTCTCGCTGTACAGCCCACCACCCGGAGCACGAGTTGCTCGACGTCATCAGGGACATGTGCTACCGCCGGTCGCGGTATACAGCAACTCAGCAATCAAATGTCCAGATGATATGCCGTATCGTTCTCTTTTCTTGTCATTGTCGGTCCGTACATGTCGTGGTGGGTGATAGGTGCAGGCGCCGCGCTCTTCCCACTCCCCCCTCGCATTCCGTATTGCCTTTTGACGCCCCCACGCAGGTAGGGTTGACTGCCGCGGGACGTGCTTTCCTCCACTTTCCCAAGGGCAGGGTGGGGCGTGTCTTGATCGTGACAAGTCACGCGCTGCACACATGACGAGGTGTCGTACACTCAGTAAAAATTAAATAAAAATAAAAAATACGACGAGCTCGGAGGGAACATGACGTTCGTCGTCTCCAACGGATGTTCCGACCCTATCCCCCCGCAAAACGCTAGCGTCATCCCCGTTCGATCGGCATATAGAGGCGAAAAGAGAAAAAATGAGATCATGGGCGGTCCGAGCGTACACAGGCTGTGGTCTGAAACCGCTGCACGGATCATCACCCAACGCACTCGCTGGTCTGACACGTTCAGGCGTTCAGGCCCGGCCCCACCCCATCACAAGTAATGTCCCGGAACCTGAGGTTGACAGACCGCCGCCACGCTTGCTCAATTCCTCGCACGAGCGTGGTACAGACGCGCACGAGGCGAAAAACGGAACATCGATCGATGGTCCGATCAAGGCACTCTGTCTTGCCCATTTCGGATACCTGTCAACGATCCCCATTGAATGGGCCGACCGTTTGGATGAAACGCGCGCAGACGCGGAAGGAAACCGTGAAGAGGCCAAACGCGTCGACGACCGATTGGAGAATAGCCTCCTATACAAACGCGGGGGCATGAAACAGAATAGACGTCATTTATCGATGGGGTGAAACGAGAGTGTATGGAACCACAAGGGTCAGCCTGACATATCCATATGCATGCGCTCGGCTGGATGCGCAGTCACGTTCGTCAGGAACTCGGATCCGTGAGGTTGAACGGGCGAGTTCAGGTATGGCGGCGCCTGGGATGGAACCATGTCGCGACCCCTACCCTCCTCTCGTCAACGACTGATCCCCGTCTGCACGCACAAGGCCGCTGGTAGACTCATCGGAGAAAACGCGTGCGGACATCGCGAACCGACTTGGGGCGACACTCTGTAGTTGGGTGTACCTATTTGAGAGGGGGCAAGGGGCTGATAGTCATAAATGCCGCACCACGAGGCGCCTCGCAGCTTCCCACGCGAGGTGTCCTCATCGCCACAATCGGCGAGAGGGTCACGCCCGACAGCCCGCTAACATGTGCCCGGTCGAGTGGGTTTGAACGCGGACACCACGAGGGGCGATAGTACGGCAGGGCGCGTGCTCGTCGGGCGTCCTCGGACGTACACCCATTGAAAACGGGAAAATTGAAAGAGAAAAAGTGGGGGAACGACTGACTCGTGCTGTCTTTTTTGCCTGGGTCTACGATGGCGTTCATCACCGCTGTTCCCCAACAGGTTGGCATATCGGTGGGCGTAGAGGGTCTCACGCCGTAGGGAGCTAGCCACGTGGAACGTCGGACATACGGGAACAATGTGGAAGCACGTTGGCGCCCATCGCCGCCACAAACGGGGAGGGGACGAGATCGTCCACCCGAGTCACATTTCCACATTGGACCGAGTCCATCGCGACATGTCTGCGGTTTTTTCCTTTTTTCCGGCGATAACGCGTCAAGGGGCTGCTGAGACGCGTTTTGCCTTTTTATTTTTTTTATTTTTTACTGGGTTGACCTCGTGTCGGCTTTCTCCGGTAACCGTGGCCCCGTAGGATGGGTAATGGGATACCTCCCTCGCGGACAGACGGGAGGTGAGATGGCGACTTCTCAGCGGGGTGTTGGATTCGAGTCAGCCCATCGTCCGTGGAACGCCACAAAATCCCATTTCCCTTTTTTTCTATTCTTTTTCTCTGGATTCTTTCTCCCCAAGTGACTCAGGATGTGGGCAGACGAAGGCCACGGTATCATGGGTCAGATGTGAGACGATAGCGTCCACGCCGCATTTATTTTTATTTTTACACACATGCACACAGCGACTGATCGGGCTTGGCAGACAGGGGAGTTTCACGTTCGATAGCTCTACTGGACACATCGTCTTATAATCACACGACGACCCTCTCCGCCTCGTGTCCGATTCGATGCGCGTTTGAATCGAGCGATCGAGAAACGTGTGTATCTGTGTACGCACCCGTGGGCGTCGTCCAAAGCCCAAAGCAGCGGACAATGGTCTGGTGCGGACCGTGATCAGCCCGGACGATCTAGGGCAGGTGAGCCGTCAGCGCGCGAGAACGAACCCAGGAGAGAGAGGGAACGTGTGCCTGTATTGGACGAGGCCAACATGACGCGATGAAGGCCAGTGTGAGTCAGCTTTAGAGCCGGCAGTGGCCGTTCATCTCCCGTAAAGTGAAATGGACATTAACCCAAGCGTGAACGCGTCGGGACGCATCGTGGCGAAATGAACGCTTCTGTGTGTGACTAGAGACGTGATGTGATTCGATGGGCTTTTCCTTATCGGCCCATCCCTTCCTTCCCCCGTCTTTCTTGATTGGACTGAGGAAGAGATCGCGAGGAACAAAGAGCGAGCTCGATTGGGCGTGTTGATAGTGACGATGTGGGCGAGTGGCCTACGGGTTTAGACCGAGCCTTTGTTCCTTTACTTGGACTCGGCAATCGCGTTCGAGATGACTTCATCGATCAGATGATGGAGAACGCTGGCATAAGTGACCATAACCACGTGAAACCGATGTGAAAGGAATGAATCGAATGCCACGAATGAACAGATGGCTCGATGGGGGACCCGGCCACAGGAGACCACCTCCGAAGTACCGGAGATCGACCGAAGCCAAGCCGAGTCATGCATCCAGCAACGGATACAGGGAACATGGCACGCGCAATGAACTTGATGATGATTCGGCACGAGAACGCAGTTGCGATAGACATGATGCGACTGTTCCGCGTACGTGGAAGATCACTATACCCCAATGGGGCGGACAATGCGGGATTAGGCAGATCCAAAGGACACGGAAGCTGTCATGAGCCAACATGATTCGGATAATCGTGCGTCGCATGCAATGTGACAGGGACGTGGTATGTTACGCCTACCCTACCACAGCATCGGTCGTCCTCCTTCATCTCCGTGAGATGCGGCGGTATCCCTGTACTACACGCTCGGACACGGGCATCTGCTCCGCAGTGATGCGATGGATGATGCGTGAAGCCACGAGAGGGAAGCAGGATCTGGGGCTCATCTGAACGTGACAAGGTCCATTTCGCCAACTCGGGGTGCAACTGCCATAGAATGCAGGTCCAAGCTAGCCGTCGCAAACAGATCATGCGATCTACCCTGGCTAGCGTCGTCAGTATAGGGGTGACATGAACGCGCACCAAGAATGATCCGGCCGACGCGTCGTTAACACGGAATTGGGCGCTGAACATTCCGAGTGGTTGGCTACTGGGTGAAATGGAGAGCGTGCTTGGACAACTTACATCTGCACGACTAAATGAAAGCGTCACACGACACAGGCACTTCTAGCTCGTACTCGAAAAGTCAGCTTCAAGGGATGGTATTGATGACTAAGCGGGTGTATGTCCCGTTGGGTTCGCCTTTTTCTCTGTCACTCCTTCCTGGAACGCGCTCGAAGCATCGCCTGATGGACGCGATGTCACTCAACTCCCAGTTACGACTGCCAATCATTCTAGTGGCTAGCTACGCTTCGGCTTCCATCCTCGACTGATGTTTGCCGCCACCCGACCATTTACACCGGCGTTGCCTTCCCGTCGCTGTTTGGCTGGGTTCTGTAATAGGTCAAAGTTGGGAGCGCCACTCGACGTCCTGGGCGGTGCGTACATATTTTCGTCACTCCACTGCGCAAAAATTGATGCGAAGGCACCCTCATATGCCTTAGTGCACCTAGGGACGCCACGGAACACGAAGCCCCAAGCCCAAGCGGTCATCAGCATCGCTTAGTAAGCTCTCGGGGTCACCCACAGACGGTGGCTTATGGAACTCGCACCGTCTTGAGGCCGCTCAACGTTACACGTGTCACGTCAGCGACGTTCTTTGATGCTCGGCAAGACTAGCCATCTGCGGCCCTCTCACAGTCGCTGACAGCGTGCCTCTCGTCTTGCGCTCGGTGCGAGTTCGGCCGTCGTCCTCCTTTCTTTTTCTCACTATCAGGATCAAAATGGACCGATGGCGCTCACCGTTCCACATGTCACGCAATCAGGACCCCAAAAAATGATTCAACCGGACCTGGACCGCGTTCTAGAGGCGTTTGGGTTCCATCGTCGCATCCAGTGTCGGACGAGAAAAAAAAAAAAAAAAAAGAGGTCGTTCGGAACAGTTGCGATCCACGCCGTACATACCCCGAATCTCAGGGTGATGTTCAACGGCGCAACGGTGATATCATGGTCATTCCAAAAGGATGACTCTGTCATGTCCTTATCTCGTAGCTAGCAACGCCATATCGATCTCGTCGCATACTGTACAGGCACAGCCCACATATGTTTCATGACATACGTTTGCACTACGTCCGAGGAAATGACACATATTTTCGCGTTGCGCCAAACGTCAATTCGTCCGTCCATCGTCCACATGCAGCACTGGAGAAATTACTTCCGCGGGGGACGAGTCAACCGCCAATTCATTCTAAAATCCACCAAAAATCCGCTCTCGGACGGAGAGCTACGATGCTGCAGGAGCGTTCCTAAAGGGGATTCATTTGATATGATAACAGCTCGCCAGAGGTATATATTATCGTACCCTTGTTCCGGTCCGTTGTCACCAAATCTGGTCCCGTCGGCCCCCGGTAACCACACTCGGAACAAGGCGCACCAGCTTGGGAAACGACGAGTGGTGGGGGAAAGAAGTTGCCCCCAACCTTGACCGGTTCACCACTAGGAGAGCGAAGAGCTAAACTTTGTTAGGACTGGAGGACCACCTTACGCCCGCTTCTAGAACGATGAGATGCACGGCGCCGCCATCCGTGATGGTTGTCAGGTGAACAGAGGAAACGACACTGGTCGAACGAGCGGGAACGCATGTAGGGCGAGTCAACGCTCGAGGACCTTGACCCCACATAGGCTGTGTCTTTTGGAAGCGCGGTCGACCGGGACAATCCCCGATGCGCTGATGCGGGGTTCTTGTCCTGGTATGCGTTTTTTTTTGGATGGCCCCACATGGGACCTGGGGTACCTTGACGGTCCAATGTGCGTCAGTGGCACTACACATGAACGTCTCCAGCAAACGTACCCGCGTTCTCGCAGCATGGCGAGCAAAGACCAGCCCACAGATCGAATATTACATCAGCCACTGGGGGACAAGGTTATCCTGACACCACCAAGGTACGCTTTTCGACCGCAGCCCAGCTTCTCGAGTGTTCTGATCGGTCTGGACACTAGATCAATTCATCATCACAACTTGGTCGTGGGTATTCATGAAGCGCCGTCGAGACAGTACGGCCCGAACGACCGACAGCGACATCAACCTGACCACCGCCACCACCACCACGTCCAGTTCGGACCGTTTGACACGCGCTTCGAAGAAACTCAAGTTACTCGCGCATCATTCGCAATGGTCGCCCTTTCCTGACGTTGTCCGTCCATCCACGGAGGAGGTGCAGGCTGTCTTTGCACTCTTGGCGTCGCACACGCCAGGAGGGGCGCCCGTCCACCCCCGCAGCGCCTTGGTGGACGCCAACTCTGCCGCGACGTGTGGACACACGTCCAACGTCATCGACGCACTCATCGGCACCGTTCTCTCTCAGAACACGTCCGCTGCCAACAGTTCTGCCGCCAAACGTGCCCTCGACCGTCTTTTCGGCCAGAGCGAGCTTGGGTACGAACAGATGGCGCACGCGGACAGACACACGATCGTGGACGCCATCCGGACGGGCGGTCTCGCCAATCGCAAGGCAGGTATCATCCAGGGTGCACTCAAGGCGATCAAGACTCAACACGGGCGGTACGACCTCCAACACCTCGCTGCGCCGGACGTGACGGACAAGGACGCGATGGAAGCGCTCGTCGCGCTTGACGGCGTCGGCCCTAAAACAGCCGCCTGTGTCCTCTCGTTTTGTCTCGGACGGCAGGCGTTTGCGGTGGACACGCACGTGTTTCGGTTGTCGAAGCTGCTCGGATGGGTCCCAAACACAGCGAATCGTGTAGGGGCGCAGGCACATTTGGAGCGCAGGATTCCGGGTGAGCTCAAGTATGGGTTGCATGTGATGATGGTTGGCCACGGGCGTGCGTGTCGTGGGTGCAAAAAGGACGGGAGAGGGCCCTGTCCCTTGAAGCGTTGGCTCAAGGAAAGAGGGAGCGGGCGTCGGACCTCGAACGCGTCAAGGAAGACGATGATCTTGAGGATGCCAAGACACTTTTGTTGGGCACATAGATGGTTCGTCGTCATCTGCATCCGTGGACGAGTCACATGCTTGATCTTGATGTGTCCTATCTCACGTCATGCTTGAGCAAAAAGGTGGATAGTGGATACCATCTTTCCTATTGTCTACTACGTTACACGGTCCATTAATCTTTCATTTTGTGTATTAGACAGACTCACTTGCAATACCTTGCAGATAGCATCGATCCATGGTTATCCGAGACCGCATCCCATTTCAACGCATGCGACAAGTCGCGAGTACCTGAGGAACACTAGAGCTCACACGTCATGTTTTCTGACACGACAAGGCATATGCCGACGATCTTATCTAATCCAATCTTGCTGCGATAGTGCAAGGGGTCCGATGGCGTCAAACTGGCTCCGTCCTCACTCATCGAGTAGGGTTCATATACGCATCTGTCGTACGTCGGCCACTGTATGCCACTGATTGATTCAGGGGTCAGGCCGGGCAGAACGCAGCCTGAGGTGCACGGAAGAGGTGCATCCGACTGTCCACTACCGGCACGAAGCACGGTGACCCTCTATCCTCAGGCTCGGTCCAAGCGTGACTTTTGGGGTTCAAGATGGGCGTGGGAGGAAGACCAGGGCGCGTCCGACGACGCTCCGCGACCGAGAACGCGACCGTGTCGCCATCGACACACAGGGCCGATGTTCACTTTGGGTGAGAGAAAACGGCAGCAACGCGTACGAGCCCGAATCCAAGCCTTCCATCGAGAAATCTATCCTTTTCACTTTGCGCGCCCAGACCATACGACCCTAGACCTAGAAGAGATGCCTGTCCTTCGTAAAGCCCAGCTAAGCGGTTGCCGAGGGCCGAGTGTCCCGAGCACAGTCCTGACGGATGAACCCATTTCGCACAACGCGCCTTCGATTCTGCACTGCAACGATGTCGCCATCGCCCCATCTGGTGTCCGATAATCGAGTCATGCTCTATACCGCGGTGTTTGCACGTACCAGCCCTGACCCCAACGGTGGAGGCGACGTGCGCTGAGACCGCGCGGATCGCGCCCGTCCAAAAGGGCTCTTTCGTAACGAACAAGTCCGGGCGTCGCGCGCGGCCAGGATCGGCAGGCGCGCACGTCCTTATCGGTGTGGGTTCCTAGCCACTCCTCGGTCCCCCCCACCACGTCAGTTGGGTTATCGAACCTGCCGCCCGACGTGCCCGGCGCCGTTGACCTCTCGGCATCGTACGGTGCGATGACTCGGGGATGCCGTATCCCATCGCGTCGTCGCACCGTCGATGACGGACGTCTTCACCCTGCAGGAGACGACGGTGAGCGGTAGGACGGTTCCGGCTGCCAGGGTTCATGAGGTCATGACGTTCTTGGCACTGCATCGGGTTCTAGTGCTGACGTTGTCGGAAGCCGTTTCGCTGACGACGGCCCTACGGTTTTCCCCCCGTTGGGGTTCGTTCGGGATATGTCCGACGCGAAGCCCCATACTTTGTACGCCGATCACGTACGGGTTTATATTTGGCTGTGCGTTACTGGTCGAGGTACCGCGTCTACTTGGGTCTCGACGATCAGGTGCTGCGCAAGTGAACGATTCGAGGATGTGTATGCCATTGGGTTCCGGGACGACGTGCGAGGTTGTTAGACGAACGACAGTAAGGCGGTGGGCCGTCACTGCATGTTCGCTGTCACATTTCTATAGGTCACTGGGCGGCTTATCAACAGACGGGTCCCAGCTCCAATGGGTTCCCTGCCAGGGTTTTCACGAGAGGGAACAAACGTTGAGCCGTTTTGTGTCCCCTTTCTCATGGGAGTGGACAGGGTCACCCAGGTGTGGGTCATTGGTCTCTTTGCGTAACCTGTTGCTCATCGATTGTTATTGCACAGAGTGCCCACTTGCAGCCTTGATCGTTCATGGCTGACCGCGTTTTCTCGAAGCATGTGCGTTTTGCTGTGAACGGATTCGTCTGCTATGGGCGTTCCTCGGCCGAACCCAACGTCAGAGGTGGCGTTTGCGATCATGAACGTCGTACAGTTATGCCGAGTCCCAGGATAGATGGGTTTTGTTCATCTAGACCCATGCAAGAGGTCTTCATCCTGATACATCAGACTCTTGCTGATGTGACAGCTACGACCAGTGAGCGTTTCCCTCATGCGGTTTCTGTTATTGTAGCTGCTGCTTGTAACCAATGGCGTTCGAGGTGCAGGGCCAGAGCTCGGTAATGCTATCGGGCTGAGTCTGACACGCGCCTTCCCTTCTCCCAAATGGACATCATCTTGTTCCACAGCACATTGTACGACGCGACAGTGAGTACGCTCATCAACGGTGGTCAACATACCATCAGGCCAGCGGATGATGAAAACGATGGCTTTGCCAGGTAGATCGACCTTGAAGTTCAAGCACTGTTCTCGGGGACGTG
>JBBPKT010000093.1:0-41990 GCA_038089395.1 Pulveroboletus frians
GGATAGTCCTGGCTCTTCTCCTCCGAACTCACCACGTTTGCCGCGAGTGCAAATACCTCGCCGTCCCTCGCCACCTCCTATGGCTCCCCAGGGACCTGTGTTGGGAAAGTCCGTTGCCCCCAAGCCTTTCGTCTTTAAGGGCGATAAAACCAAGTATAAGGCATGGATGACATCCCTTCGCAACTACTTTCTCGGCTTCCCCATACACCCCCCCGACGAGCAAAAGATAGTCATCGCTCTAGGGTTTTGCGGAGACGAAAATCCAAGCTCCGCCCGCCGATTCGCAGACTGGTACTTCGACAATCACGTCGGAGGGACCCATACGTGGTACGATTTCGTCGAGATGCTGGACATCCAGTTCAAGCCGGCCACGGCAAGGAGGGAGGCATACGAGAAGTTAATGACCCTGAAACAGGGGTCGCGCACGATCGAAGACTTCTTCATCGAAATGGGGCAGTTAATGAACGAAGCGGGTTGTGAGCACAGCCCCTCCTTCGACGAGACGCTGCACACGCCACGCTCGCTAGTTCCACGAGTATCGAACGGTGGGAACGATGCCTTAGACAGGCAGAAATATCCCTCCAGAATCGACGCGCTCGCAAGGCTCTTACCTCCGGAGGATCAACCGGAAGAGATAATCGTCCTACCTTCCGCTGGCCCCTGGATCCACAGAAGTATCCGCCGCGATACCAAGCCCCTGCCGGACCTCCCCCGCCGCCAGCCAAGCCTGCGCAGAGTTTCAGCAGTCCCCAACCTGCGCCGCCAAAGGAGGTTGGAACGTTTACGGGACGAGGAATACCGATGGATATCGACAAGGCCCGTGCCGAAGGAAAGTGTTTTACATGTGGAAAGGATTGGCCCTGTGCCGACCACATGCGCCGCCGTCCCCAACAACCCCGCCTCCGCTACATCGATATTAACGGCGCGCGAATCTATTATCAAACGAATGAGGAGATGGCTGAGATTATGAAAGAGATGAAGGAACAGGGTTTTTCCGTCGACGAACAGTAACCGGTCGTACTGATTCGTCGAACAATAGTAACTCTCGTGTTGTTGTTCCGTCTGTTAACAAATTTGAAGTTTTATCTATTGAACAACCGTCTGAGAGTGAACCCGAGACCGAAACACCGAAAGCCGTGGGTGAGTTATCGCCGGCCAAGGTGAACAAAATAAGCATCCTTAAACGAGAACCGCGATTTGAGGTTAAACGAGAGGATAGGAAAATCCCACTTCCCCAGCGAGGATCCGATGGTGCTGCTGGTTACGATATCTATGCAGCAGAAGAAGTAGTGATTCCTGCGCGAGGACAAGCGCTCGTGCCTACTAAACTTAGTATGAAGATCCCATCGGGTCATTATGGTCGTATCGCCCCTAGATCTGGGTTAGCAGTGAAAGCTTCGATAGCCGTCGGAGCCGGTGTCATCGACGCTGACTACAGGGGGGAGGTAAAAATCCTACTCGTAAACCACTCGGATAAGGATTTCCACGTGAAACCGCAAGATCGCGTAGCGCAGTTAATCCTCGAAAAAATTTCTACACCCAAGGTCGTCAAAGTGGAAACACTAGACGAGACTAAACGAGGAAATAAAGGTTTCGGCTCAACCGGCCGATCTAAATTACGCAGACACACGGAAGCACGATGGATGAACACAGTCGACCCATGGTCAATTCGTTGGATCCAACAACAAATACAAGGAGACGAGGAACGAGCTATAACCCACCTCCGATCCTTTGTTCACGACCAACGACTACCAGAGGTTGACACGACCCTCATCAAAGATCTGAAACGAATGACGTCAGAAGAATCAGCCTGGATCCTTCGAGATCTACAAAAGAAGCCTCGCTTTAAAAGAGCTTCTGAAAGGCGAAAAACCCGAAACAGTCTGGAGATCCCCGTTGAGATTAAAACCGATAATGGGCACAAATATCAAACTAAAGCCCTCGTTGACTCGGGATGCACCGGATCTTCGATAGACGTCAAATACGTTAAAGAACACGGAATTGAAACCGTCAAATTACCAAGGGTGGTCAAGGTTTATAACGCCGATGGCACTCTCAACGCCGGAGGTGACATAACCGAAATGGTCATCGTAGAATTAAACATACTTGACCATAGCAAAAAGATTGCCCTTGCCGTAACAGACCTCGGGATCAATACCGTATTCCTCGGACACGATTGGCTCAGAACGCATAATCCCTCGATCGATTGGCCAACCGGCCGATTAGAATTTAGATGCGAAAATGATCATCCACCTGGGCTTCTCGAAGATGAGGAAGAAGATGAGGAAGAAGTGCGCTTCTCCGAAGGCGATCGCCTGTTCCAGCTGAACGTCGATTCCTATCTAAGGAATACAGCCACAGACATCGCAGCCAAGGAGTTCGCACAAAAGAAAAAGAAGACCTTCGAAGAGGCAGCTCCGTCGTATATACACGACTTCGCCGATGTATTCGCAAAGGAATCCTTTGACGAACTACCACCCCGAAGACCGTGGGACCACGCGATCGAATTATTACCCGGAGATCACTCCGTCGATTGCAAAGTCTATCCCCTCGGTCCTGGCGAACAAAAGGAGCTAGACGCCTTTCTAGAAGAGAATCTTCAATCGGGTCGCATCAGACCTTCTAAAAGTCCCTTCGCCTCCGCATTCTTCTTCATCAAGAAGAAAGACGGAAGACTTCGTCCTGTACAAGATTACCGAAAGCTAAACGCAATCACTGTACGCAATCGGTATCCCCTACCCCTGATCAACGAATTAGTCGACAAATTAAAATCGGCTAGATTCTACACCAAGTTTGACGTGAGATGGGGTTACAATAACGTCAGGATGGCAGAAGGAGACGAATGGAAGGCAGCCTTCCGAACCAATCGAGGACTCTTCGAACCCCTCGTGATGTTCTTCGGGTTAACGAACTCCCCCGCGACGTTCCAGACAATGATGAATTCCCTTTTCAAGGAACTCATAGATCGCGGAGTAGTCGTCGTCTATATAGATGACATAATGATCTTTACGAAAACTCTCGAAGAACACCGCAAGATCGTACGAGAAGTCCTCACGATCCTCAGACGAGAACACCTCTATCTCCGACACGACAAATGCGACTTCGAAGTTCAAGAAACAGAGTTCCTCGGGATTATTGTATCCCAAGATAAAGTTAAGATGGAACCCAAAAAAGTACAAGCGATCGTCGACTGGCCCCAACCCACCACCCGGAAGCAATTAAGGGGCTTCTTAGGGTTTCTAAACTTCTATCGACGATTCGTTAAGAACTTCGCACAAATCGCACGTCCGCTCAACAGTTTGACGTCGGAGAAAGTGGACTTCGTCTGGGACGACAAATGTCAAGCCGCGATGGACCAGCTGAAAGCTACGCTTTCGTCTGCCCCCGCATTAGCCATGCCAACGGATACCGATCCTTATCGGGTCGAGACCGACGGTTCAGGCGTGGGCGTTGGAGCTGTCCTATCACAGCAACAAGAAGGTGTTTGGCACCCGGTTGCGTTTATCTCGAGATCTCTTAACGATGCCGAGCGAAACTACCACGCCGCAGACCTTGAAATGCTCGCGGTCATATTCGCCCTTAAGGAATGGCGTCAGTACCTACTCGGCGCCACACATCCGTTCGAGATCCTCGTCGATCATAAGAACCTAGAGTTCTATCGCAAACCAGTCGACCTATCACGACGTCAAGCTCGCTGGCAACAAATCATCCAAGAGTACGACTTTACGTTCAAACACCGCTCCGGAAAATCAAACCCAGCAGATCCTCTGTCCCGGAGGCCAGACTTTGAAAAGGGGGTACAAAACAATAATAAACAGAAAATTCTACTCCCCGATTCAATGTTCACGAACACGACGTCCGAACACGCCTTCTTCCTAACCCAAAAAGAGGAAATTCGCGCACAACAGAAAGAAACAATAGAGGCTCAGGTAAAACGCCTCCAATCACATGCCGAAAAGTACGCTTTAGAGGGTTTAACGAAAGAAACGACACAATGGTCAACAAAAGAAGGACTCATCCATTGGAGAGATTTGCTCTATATCCCCATGGAATCGTCCCTGCGAGAACAAGTTATAAGGGAAAACCATGATCATCCCATCGCAGGACACCCCGGAGCCCGCCGAACGCGTGACCTCATCATGACACGATATTATTGGCCGACAGTGAGAAAAGACGTAGAAAGATATGTGAAAGGATGTGACAGGTGTCAGAAGACGAAGAACCGCCCCATGTCGGCACACACCCCTCTACACCCTAACGAAGTACCTAATGCACCCTGGGAAATCATATCGATCGACATAGTTGGACCAATACCAGATTCACAAGGAAAAGACGCCATTCTGGTCGTTGTCGATCGATTCTCGAAGATGATACACCTTTTCCCTATTTCATCTACCATCACGGCCAAGGGAGTCGCCACCATATTCCGCGACAATATCTTTAAACTCCACGGCCTACCAAAGAAGGTGATATCGGATCGAGGACCCCAATTTGTGTCGCAATTCATGACCGACCTATACGCACTCTTACGGATCGAAGGAAACCCTTCCACGGCCTATCATCCCCAGACTGACGGTCAAACGGAACGTATTAACTCCGAGATCGAACTCTATCTGAGGATTTACGTAAACCACAGACAAAACGACTGGGCCGAGTGGTTGGCTCTTGCCGAGTTCGCACACAATCAAAAGACATCCAGTGCAACTCAGAGCAGTCCGTTTATACTCAATTACGGACAACAACCACTTATTTCCATCGATAACCGACGAGAGGTGCGAACGGCCGAAGCCATGGATTTCGCCACCCAGATGAGAGAAACGCAAGCGCAAGCCAAAGTCGCTTTAGAAAAAGCAGCCGCGGAGATGAAGAAGTACTATGATCGTAACACCTGAACACCCCAAATATACCAATCGGGCGATCAAGTACTCCTAGACGGAAAACACATCCGATCAGATCGGCCATCAAAGAAGTTCGAAGACAAACGCTACGGCCCCTTTAAAATCCTAAAGAAAGTGGGTCCCGCTGCGTACGAACTCGAACTCCCGAATATGTGGAAAACCATACATCCCGTGTTCCACGAATCCCATCTATGGCCCTATACGAAAAGTACATTCCCGTCACAAGCCAAACCTACCCCTCCGCCCGCTGTTGTCCCTCAGCGAAACGAATACGAAGTTGAATCCATCGTCGATGTAAGAAAACGACGAGGTCGTATCGAGTACCTGGTACACTGGAAAGGATACCCACGTGAAGATCGCACCTGGGAACCCAAAGCACATCTCGTGCATGCTAAAGGAGCACTAGCCGACTTCTACAAACAACACCCTACGGCTATCCGCTCCATCGATATCGACATCCCGTGCGACTGTCCCATGTGCACGTCGGGTCAAGTGACCATATTCGACTCCGGATTCAAAGAGTTTGCAGCTTCGCTTACACGTCTCCCTCTCACGTACTTCGAAATCCCCGGTGAAGACACTACTGACTCGGAGCGTCAGCTTGAAAAGGGGGTAATGTCAGAAACACGAGAATCTTATTTCGCTAACGTTCATTCACGACTTATCTAATCAAATCTTATCTTATCAGAAACTCATAGAATGTTCTGGAAGATTCCATGACGTCATAGTTAGGTAATCGTTCCGAGATGTTCTATCGTATTCCATAGCGCAGCCACGGTAGTAGGTATATAAACCCGCCTGTATCATAGCTTTACTTCACGCTTGGAATTCTCATCTTTTCAGTTCATTCTCACTTTGAGTTTGAGCCTGATAAGCTGAAGTGAGTCCCTTATACTTAGCACTACTACTTCTCTAACATACTGTAGCTCCGGATCGCTCCAGACTTACCAGGTAAATACAAGTTGTTTTAGCCTGTCCGGCAACAGCTGAACTCCGGATTGCTCCGGACTTACCAGCCGCACCCTTCCGGACTTCGGAAATTTGTCACATTTGATCAACGCATCTTGTACATACATCTCGGTGCATAGTTTTCTGCGCATGTTACGTCTCACACTTGCCGTCTGTTGCTGCTACGTACTCTCCGATCTGTTGTCGATATATTCCAGGGTTTAAACAAGAACTTTGGCCACCGTTGGTCGCTTTTCCTTTGCTGATAGCAGATCCAACCAAGGAAACAAGTGCATATCATTGGCGTTCTCACTTTGACACTGTCGTAGCAATATCCGCGCTGCAGTAAAGTTTAACCAACATACTATTCTTCCCCTCCCAAAAGCCACAGGGTAATATCGTCGGAGTGGACACGCTTTCAAAGTCCGACAGTAACTATGTCGCGTCACGCGTCACTTGTGTTTACCTTAGGATCATCATGACCGTCATGCCTTCAGTGTCCAAAAAACGAAGAAGGTCAAGCTCGTCTCAATCCCCATCATCCCGTCTTCGAGTCAAGAGACTCTCGGAGAAAGCCAGGCTACCCACCCGTGGGTCCCCGCTCGCGGCGGGGTATGACCTCTACAGGTACCTCACTCTCATTGCTCCTCGGAACGTTGGTTGAACTGCACAAAAGTGCCGAGAGCAAGATGATACCCGCACATGGGAAGGCTCTAGTTGATACCCAGCTGTCTATCGCGCTTCCGCTTGATACATATGGACGCGTCGCGCCACGGAGCGGACTTGGTGAGTGTTTGTGAGCTTCGTTCGCTCTTGTCTTTGACACGCGCTTTGAAGCTTCCAAATTTATGATCGATACCGGCGCTGGTGTTATCGATGCAGACTATCGTGGCACAGTGTTCGTTTTGCTCTTCAACTTTTCCGACCAGGATTTTGAAGGTAAGTTTGGGTTGGGTATTGAGGACAAGCGGCTAAGCGAAGCTGCAGTGCAAGAAGGTGATCGTATTGCACAATTGATCCTTGAAAAGATATACACTCCTGATGTTTTGGAAGTCGAGGTCGGTCCCAGTTTGACCATATCATCGTAATGATACTAACTATTTGGAAAGGAGCTTGAGGAAACTGTTCGGGGAACCAACGGTTTTGGATCAACAGGTGGACACAGTCAACTCGCGACGGGTGACCAACATTGATGCATGATGTTTATCTTATAACTGTGTATATTGGTGATTGTGTATCCTGGACATGTTATTCTATACCCATTTTTAATTTGTGATTGGCCTGCATGTCAGACAGCTAACATACCACTGCTATGTTATCTCTCCCGATTGGTTTCTACGACATACATGCCCTCCGCTGTCCGCTTCGCGAGGTGGAGCAGCCTTGCTCCCTCTGTCTCCTCGCGAAGCGGTTCCCTTGTCAAAGGGATCCCGGTACCCTCCGACCAGACGCGCCCATCTGGGATGGAGCTGTCCATCGGACGGTCTATGTCGACGAGTTTGACAGCTTCGACCAATCTGACAAGTTCCTCCAGCTCTTTCTTTGTAGCGTCATATTCGGGTGTGCCTTCCGTTGGGGGAATGAGTGCAGAAAGCGCATGGAGCCGTTGGAAAGTGGCCGGCGAGAGAGATGGCGAAGGATACGAAGAAAAGAGTTCTCTGAGTGACCACGTCGGTTTCAGTGGTATACCACACGCATCCGTACCGACGTGTCTGGTCTGAAGGAGCGTCCTCGACCCGTGTCTGGTGATGGACTGCATGGATGACCGTGGGAAACTTGACTTGGCTCACGTCCAGAGGGACGATCTGGCTTGACAATGAACCAGGCAGTGGCCACGCGTGCTTTCCTCAAACTACTTCCTTCTCCTCTCCCTCCATCCCTCCGCACTACACCTGCCAACCTTTATCAGGTTCTCTCTCGGAATCCCGGCGATGGCGTCGGTCAAAAGGTTCACCAAATCAGATGGACACAGAAGGGAATCGAGAACTGCTATTGGCAGGTGACCAAGACGCGTCTCAAACAGGAGGGCACGCACGGAAGGGCATGGGGAAAACTAGTATGGAAGGGTGAGTCCGTCGACTTTGGTGCATACAGAACCCGTCTGGTGTGCTGAGCGAGGTTCAAAGGAAAAGTTGTGAGCAGGCAGGAAGAGAGAATACCCGGATCACTCAAATACAAGTGGTCTACGGGGCCGTCATGATACATCGTACGTCCATCACTCACCCAGGGCTGCAGGCTGCTGACACTTTTCAGCTTCGCGCGAATAAATCCGCTCGCCGACACCGTACTTGGTCCGACCACCGTACGAGCTGGGGATTGATGATGTATCTCACTACCACTTCATAGTACAGCACCGTAGCGTATCCGTTCTTTGTCTTACTCGGCTTCGACTATGAACGACTGTCACACGTGTGACATACGTCTTGTCATCACACGTATTGGAGGCGAAATTCTGCCGGCCACTGACAGTCCCTTGAACTCTCTATCACGAGCTACTGCATTCATACCTTGCCCACAATCAAAGGGACATATCCAGGATGGACTCGCAACAGCTTATTGATGCGCAGTTCAACCGTGCGGTAGAGATTGTGCAGAGTCTGCCGAAAACAGGTCCCATACAAACCGGCTACGAAGAGAAGTTGACAATGTACAGGTGCGTGTCCCGTTCAGCTGAAAGACACCCGAGACCGATTTCCTCGACATTTTCATGTCACACAGCCTTTATAAGCAAGGTTCCCTCCTCACCAGACACTTGCTTAGTTTTGGCTCACTGTCTGGCTCTAGCCACCGTCGGAAATGTCACGACATCCCGTCCAGGAATGCTTGACATGCTGGGGCGGGCCAAATGGTATGCACGCCCACACCTCTGCCTGCCCTCCCCGGATCACGTGTTAATGCCCTCTTCACCTCTCCAAGGGATGCGTGGGCAAAACACCGAGATCTGGATCCATACGAGGCAAAATGGCGCTATGTGGATGCTTTAATAAAGGTATTCTGCACTCGTCAATCTCATCATGCCCTTACACGAATCAATTCAAGGCTCTGAGTAGGTACTCAGACAAGACAGTTGCAAAGGACTTTATAGACGAATTACGGTCCTACAGAGGGGACTCGGAGAACCTTGTCTCTAGTTGTACGTCGTTGAGCGTTCTCTAGCCCGTGTCCTAATTTCAGGTCTTCCAGACGCACTGACCAGAACGGGATCGAGGGGCTCATCATCATCTGTTTCAACAGCTTCTGAAGACAATCCTGCTATACCCCTATCCCACAGATCCCATGATTTCCAGCATTCATCAATTCACCAGCACTTTGGCACTGCTATTGGTGAGAGCTCGGACGACGGGGAAGCAAGTGACGAACCTCGCGACCTTCCAGCCGTGCGCGATGCCGGTCAACAGCGACCCCCGTCCTCAGTCTCGATTTCCTCGCGGTACAGGACACCTTTTACGAGTTCTTATCCACTTTCCCCACCACCACACCGATCGAGTGTACCTCCAGTGCAACCCCTTCCTCGTTTTGAGACGCCATCTGCGTTCGCAGATCCACATACGGCCACGTCTCCTTCCCGCACCGCCCGGTCGTCTTCTCACGATGTGGCACAACAAACTCGGACTGCGGAGTCTAGAAACCCTCTCATGACTCCTCGATATCACCTTGTAACTGGGCAACACGCGGGACCCCCCTCGCGGGCAGCGTCAGTTTCACTAGAGCACGCAATGGAAAATATGCAGGCACATCTTGCGGCTCTCACAGAACGCATCGATACCCTTGAATCATCCCTCGTAATCCATGCCAACCCGCACGCTCAACGTTCAACGTCTCCTCCACCGCGCACTACTTCCAGTCATGGTAGCCCCACGGGCTCGAGATCTGTTTCCCAGGTCTTTGAATGGGATGCCGATGACATGGGCCTGTGGACACTCGTTTTAAAGCCGCTGTTCCGGAATCTCTTGTTTCTACGGCGACTCGTCGTGTTCTTTCTCGGAAGTGGCCAGGATAGATCTCCGGTGCAGATTATCGTCAGGAGGCTCTGCTTAGATATCTCGTTCGTGATGGCGGTAGTGGGAGTCCTGAGGACCGCTTGGATGAACACCCGGACGAGGCGGAGGGAGGTTGCAGCTGCTCTGGTCGTGCTCTGGGGTGCCGTCAGAGGGAAGAGGACGAGGATCTATGGAGCGAAAAATTTGTTGTAACGCTGGTACGTTCGCATTCGCAGCGTACAGTCAGGGTAGGCTCCAGTGTAACTTGACAACTTTGGAATACGTAATTTTCCAGAGACACATGCTAATAGTTGGCGCGACGACACCCTAACGTTACAACTGCTTCGGTGAATGGACAATCTTTGGTTACACTATGTGGCTCAGGACATGTCAACGACGCATCGGATGCAATCCCCTCCCTAAAATGGACTGTTAGCAACGATGCAGACGGAACGATAGGTGCGACGTACATGCATGTCGTGGAACCCTTCGTTAATCTCTTCAAACCTGCGGTGATGAGTGACGTACTCATCAATCTTGAGTGTGCCTCTGAGATAGTCTAACGACTCCAGTTTAATCTAGATGAAGAGGTATAAAGAGAAAAGTACCTTCGACAAGGCCAGGCAACTCCGTACGGCCCTTCACGCCGCCAAACGCTGTGCCTCGCCAAGTACGGCCAGTGACCAGCTGGAATCTAGGTGGACCTCGTGAGCCCCAACGACCCCAAGGTCCCAAATCGCACCTACGGTCTCGTGGCGATTTCCTGGCCAGCAGCCGCAACGCCGATGATGGTCGACACTCCCCATCCCTTGTGACAGGCCTCCAACGCCGACCTCATCACGTCCACGTTCCCTGTGGCATCAAAGGTGAAATCCAACCCACCATCTGTGATCTCGACCAGGTGGTCCTGGATGCGTTTCCCTTGAGGGAGCTCCGCGGGGTTCACGAACTCGGTGGCACCCATACTCGATGCCCAACTTTGCTTCTTGGAGTTGACGTCGATCGCGATGATGCGGGATGCACCGGCAAGGGCGGCAGTGTTGATAACACCGAGCCCAATAGCACCACACCCGAAGACGGCGACGTTGGAGCCCTCTGCGGGTACATGAGACGAAAAGTGCGACAGAGGTAGGAACGACATACGAATTCCGGGTTGCTTCATGACAGCGCCCCAGGCGGTTGTGATGCCGCACCCAAGGAGACAGACCTTCTCTAACGGTGCCTTTTTGTTGACGGACACCACAGAGACGTCTGCGACGACCGTGTATTGCGAGAATGTGGAGGTGCCCATCTAGAACACAGAGATGGGTTACGGTAGTAGGTCTTTCGGTCACGCTCCAGGTAACGAAGAGCAGGAGATAGCTCACGAAGTGGTGGATTGGCTTGCCTCTGCAAGTGAATCGGCTGGTACGATCGGGCATGAGACCTTGTCCCTGGGTCGCTCGCACTGAACGCGTCAGGATGTACGTCCAATCCAAACGTCAACGACATTTCGTTTCTTAGACACACCTTTTCCACACAAGTTCGTCTTTCCACTCTTGCAGAACTTGCACTCACGACATTCTGGGATGCGTGTCAGGAAGGACGAATCGTCTGGTGAAGAACGACTCACCAGCGGTGTACAGGGGGATGACATGATCGCCCTGTGGGCATACAAGGACGTTAGGAATATCCAATGCAAAGACGGGAAATACGTACGAGAGCTACACTAGTGACGTCTTCCCCAACAGATTCCACCTGTTTCAGATCAAGCATATGCGGTATAGTGGATAACGTGCGATAACTTACGATGCCCCCACCCTCGTGCCCAAGGATGACTGGGAACAGACCCTAAGATAAACGAATTCATCAGAACGGGATCCGAATCCAAATCCCGCGTTACGAACCTCGGGGTCCCTACCACTCCGAGTGTACTCATCGGTGTGGCATATACCTGACGAAGAGTGGGACGTGCGTATTTCGCACAGACAGACTGCTACCTACCGGTGTAAAGGATCCTGATCCGTACCTCGTGCGCTTTGGGGGGCGCAACCTCGACCTCCTCGATTTGAAGTGGCTGGCCTGCACCCCAGCAAACCGCCGCTTTACACTTGATGATCTGACCTACCGTACTCGCCATAGTACTACAAAGATGATCTGTAAAACGGGTCAAGTTGCAAGGTGGGACGACGTCTGCGAGTGGCGGATGCGAAGACTCGACATGTGATGCCCAGCCATCTAATCTCGTTATCTACTTCAGATGTCGTACACGCTATCTTTGGCTCTGACGGTGACTCACGTCAGCGATGGCCTTTCCAAATCTCTACTACAAGCGCGTATGTCTTGTCTCTTTCTTTCAGACGCCCGTGATCCTATGTTTGCCAGATCGCTGCGACTCCCAAGGCCTGCTACGTATGCTACAAACCCACCGCAACCGTCCTGGCGACGATCGACACTGCGGATTTCCTGTACACCTGCCCAGTCCATCTCACTGATCGTGGGTTCGCGACACGTGCACCAGAGCCAGAACCAGAACCAAAAAAGGCCATCGTTAGGTCCGAAGATATTGCTAGAGTGAAGCAGGAATGGGAAGAGAAACAGCGTCAAAAGAAAGAGAAGGGTCAGGGAAAGGAAGGTCAGGCTGATGGGGATGGAAAGAAGACTACAGGTGAGGCACATAAAGATGGAGAGGGAAAGCAAGCGGACGCTGGAGAGAGCACGGATGGCAAGCAGGAGAAGAAGCCTACGAGCGCTATTCCCACACCGTCGCCAGAGGGGCCAACCTCCAAACCGACGCACGAACGATATGTTTTGCATCGTAACATCTTCGCACTTAGGACCGCTGATCACCGCAGAAGAAAACAAGCAGCCCAAGCCAAGGACCTCGCACCTCGCCTGCCAGGTGCACCGAATTCGTTACCATAAATTGTTACAGATCACCGAGTATTATAATCTTATACCATAGCCTGAACACCAAAGCTACAGAGTGCCCCAAGAGCAAGCCCGACAATAATAAAGAAACCACTCAGTGTTGCCGCAATATCCACGTCTTCGCGGCGCCCGTTCAGTCTAGGGTTATGATCGAGGGATGAGGCAGCAAGCGTTGCTAGCGTAGAGACAAAGCCATTAGTGTATCCCATGGTTAGCATTATGATCATGAATAGGATATCAGAATGGATGGTTGGTGGAATCGGTGTTGCCGTTACGGGTCGAGAGATATTGCAGAGAAGGATGAGGGGGATGAACAACGTTCGTAGGAGGGCCATAACCAAAATCTTGTTTGCGGACCAGACAATTAAGCGGGGGAACGAGCAACTGTATCGCCCGAGGAGATCTCCAGTGTTGAAAGCCAAGAAGTGGACCGAGACGAACAGCAAGGGGTGGGTACCTCGGTGTACTGATTGGACACAGGCCGTAGTTGCGGGAAAGACCGTCTGGTTGAAAACCCTATCAGATTGATAGTGACTACAATAACGGAGCAAGCACTTACTAGAGTGACCATGAATACATATGCGATAGAAAACATAAAAATGATGTTCTGCTCAAATACTTTATAAATACGAGAGTTGGCCTCCGTCGAGGATCTATCCGCGACTAGCCCGGTAAGTTCATCTATGTCTCCGCCCTCGCAGTGTCGTTCCAGGGCATCGGCAACTGGTTTATAGAAAGGTTGCCTCGTCAACCACGTGTAAGCAATCAGTGTGATGCAGAGGAATATGGCCGAAACGCCGAAGAAGATTCGTGCAGCGACATCTTCGGGGTGACTATCTCTGCTACCGGCTGCGATTATTTCCATTGACACAGGTTCCAGGGACGATCCCCAAAGAGAAATCATCGAGCTAGCAACCTGTACAGCACTGACTGCGACAGCAACGGCGGCTTGTCCCGATAGCACAGTTTGCAGGAACGATGCTCCAAGAAGCACGGCTCCGGCATACACTGTGGTACACAGGTAACTAGACGCAATTGCAGCAGAAGCCGCGTTGAAGAGAACAAATGAAAGGAATGCTGATGGTGTGGCTCGAATGAGCGTGCTGAGACATAGACATGTGACAAGGATGATCATTGCGATGATGGAGGCAAACGTGCGGCGAGATGGGGACGACTGTGATATCCCCCAAGTGTGAGTGACTGCTAGCACGGTCAGTCAGACCAACAGACCTGTTTTGCTGTGACTGTGCTGTGGAACTGACTGATTAGATTAGTAAACGTGTAGACGGTAGACAGATGCGAGTTGAAGGTCTTGTGGGAGGAGTCGGCCAGTCTGGACAAGAAGAACGATGTCCCATTGATCAATGCTGAACAGAGTCGTGAGAACTGACAGGATACGTAGGAAGAAGAGTATCACCATTCCAAGGTAGCAAAATGGCGCAACCCAGCAAGAAGTACGTCCACCGAGCTCGAGCTTCAGTCGAAACCCACTCCGTTGTTGAGCGAAGATCGTTTTCATAAACACCACCTTCAGGGCCACAACTTAAGGGGTGGGCTTGTTCTTCCGAGGATGGTATGGTGTGGTATTGAGCAGGAGATTCTGTCATGGTGATACTCCAGGGACCAGGAAACCAAAAAGCAAGGTGGGATGGACTGTGCGGCTCCAAGCCGACGTCGTTTTCATGATCTGGTGTTATCTACTTTGGTGGACATGAAGAGAGTACGCAGTGATTAGTCATGCGGCTCCGAAGCGACTAGGCTCGCAACCTCCGATTCAACACTTTCAGCACTCTCTGCCACTGTGCTTTCCTCTGTTTCCTTTCTGTCCAGTTCTTATCTCCTGTGCGATAAGAGGTCCTATAACGGCGTCCGAGATGAATATCGAGACCTCCTAATATAGTCGCCGTTCCAGTTTTAGGCAAGCCGATGTGACCTAAGATCTATTTCTGACGAGGGAACATACGGCAGTCTATGCCATTCATGGCTTTCCTGCTCCCCAAGATTCCTGGTAGCACACGCCACTGATTCACTGACACAACGTACTTCACCGAGTGTTTGTGGTTTGCTATCAGTTTACCTCCGCACCAGATTATCATTGCAGGTGTTGTTACAGATCATTGGGTATAGCGATTCTGTTGCGATATCATATCATAGCCTGGACAACAAAACTACAGAGTGCTCCACAAGCAAGTCCGACACTGACAAGGAAACTACCCAGTGTTGCCGCAATATCCACATCTTCGCGGCGCCCGTTCAGTCTAGGATTATGGTCAAAGGATGAGACAGCAAGCAGAGCCGAGGTAGAGACAAGGCCATTTGTGTATCCTGTTGTTACCATTATGATCATGAAAAGGATATCGGAATGAATGATTGGGGGAACCGATGTTGTTGCAGGTCGAGAGACATTGCAGAGAAGGATGAGGGGGATGAACAACGTTCGTAGGAGGGCCATCACCAAAATCTTGTTTGCGGACCAGACGATTAAACGGGGGAACGAGCAGCTGTATCGCCCGAGGAGATCTCCAGTGTTAAAAACCAAGAAGTGGATTGCGGTGAATAGCAAGGGATGGGTGCCTTGACCCACTGATTGAACGCGGACTGTTATGGCGGGGTAGACTGCCTGGTCAGGTTGACGATCCCGATCAGTTGAGCTGATCACGGCGATGACGTGGATACTTACTAGAGTGACTGCAAACACATACGCAATAGAGAACATAAAAATCAAGTTCCGCTTAAAAACCTGATAAACGCGAGAGTTGCCCTCCATCAAGGGATTTCTGCTGCTACCCGTGACTAGTCCGGTAAGTTCATCTGTGTCTCCAACTTGACGGTGTCGTTCCAGGGTACCGACAACCGATTTATAGAAAGGCTGCCTCGTCAACCAGGTGTATGCAACCAGTGTGATGCAGAGGAAGATGATCGAAACACCAAAGAAGATTCGTGCGGCTGTTTCTTCGGGATGACCGTCGCTACTATCGGGCGTGACTGCTTCCGCCTGGGCGGACTCCGGAGACGAGCCCCCAAGAGAGATGATCGAACTGATAGCCTGTACAGCACTCACTGCAACTGCGACAGCAGCCTGTCCTGATATCACAATTTGCAGGAACGATGCGCCAAGTAACGCTGCTCCAGCAAATACTGCGGTACACAGATAACCGGCCGCGACTCCAACGGAAATCGCGTTGAAGAGAGCAAATGAAAAAAATGCCGATGGTGTAGCCCGAACGAATGTGCTGAAATATAACGATATGATAAGGGTGACCATTGCAATGATGGACGCAAACGTGCGGCGAGACGGGGAGGACTGTAAGACTCCGAGTGTGAGTGACTATCATTGCGTTTAGGGTAAGACCTACAAACCTGTTTCGATGTGACGGTACTGTAGAACTGACAGATAAGAACGGTCAATGTGTAGATGGTAGACAAGTACGAGCTGAAGGTCGGGTAGAAGGGAGAGCCAATCAGTCGCGATAAGAAAAATGGTGTCTCGTTGATCAGCGCTGGAGAGGATGCATCAGCACTAACAAGACTCGCAGCCGGAAGGCTCGAAGAGAAGTATCACCGTTCCAAGGTAGCAAAATGGTACAACCCAGAAGGAAATACGTCCACCTAGCTCGAGCTTCGACTGGCACCCACTCCGTTGCTGAGCGAGCGTCATCCTCGTGAACCCCGGCTTCGCTGTCATGAGAGTAGTGGGGTTCCTCTGAGGATGGAACGGCGTGGTATTTAGTGGGAGAGTCTGTCATGGTGGTCATCTATGCGTTGCCCATATGCCGGGGGGACTGGTAGAATGAGATTGCGGGTCCCGTGAGGCTCTGGCCAAGTATTCGGTTGAGTCCGCTGCCTCGGAACGCTTAATGGAGGCGGCCGAATGGAGGCAGCCGTCTATTTGAGGCAGTCTATCCAACTGTCATTACCCGGTAACAGACACGACATGACGAATAATCAAGGCTCTATAGACTCAAGACTGATCATTACTTGCGAGGCTCTGCAACAGGGATGACCTGGTTCGCAGCCTCCTTCAACACTAATTGAGTCAATTTCTCTTTTTGCTTTTGCGCTTTCCTCTGCTTGCGCTTCACTTTTCTCTCGATCTTCGCCATGCGTTCCGCGGTCAACCACCGTCTCTTTTTCTCTGCTTTGCGTTCCTCCTCGACCTTTTGTCTGAATTTGAACACACCCTCAGCACGCGCCACCCTTGCCGATCGGCCATTCAAGTGCGTGAGCTCTTGCTCGACAAATTTCTTCAGGAGCTCGGCCCTGTGCACCTTGGCCGCCTGCCAGCGGGCCTGCTTCTTCGCTCGACTATGTGGGTTTGAAAGCTCTTTCGCGAGGTGGTGTTCCATTGGTGTCGATTCATCAAATGGTCTTGGCTTAGGGGCGAATAACGCATTGATGTAGGTATTTTCGTCGGCCGAACTAGGTTTCTTGAGGTCCGGCGGCTGATAGGTAATCTTGAGCACCGTGTCCTTTGTGGTATCATAAAACTGGTTGGCTAACAGCGTGAAATAAATGTCAGATCGGCTCCGGTGCAAGTGTAGATGGTATAACACACCTTCTGGTCGTTCTGGGAGTTCGGATTTTGGCCACGGTAGTACGAGTGGGATTCTGCTGGTTTTCTTAACATATGCAGGTATTGTCGCGAGAGCGGTGCGCCGCCAATCGAAACGACGGAGACCAGGATGCCAATAAGGGTCCCTTACCCCGACCCGTAGTGCAAACACGCTAGCATTGCAAATGTTTGTTGCTCAGTAGGAAACGGGGGAAACATGCTCACTCGACCTCCTTCTCTTTTCCTAGTGGTGTGGTGACTTTGTGGGTGCCCATGAACAGCTGACACCTCGAGTAATGCACACTTCTGTTGACGGGAGCCCTGTTGGGCGTCGCTTCCTGGTACAATGGTCGAACATGTAGCAGTTGGATCCACTCCCACCACTTGACGCACCTTGACGTTGCCCTTGAGGTACACGCGATTCGTGAACTTGTTTATACTCAGAACCTCGTGGAGTTTGCTTCCTTCACCACGAACACGTATCTTGTCACCAGGGACAACGTTCCAGTATTTGATACGGTCCTTGACGGGGACTGCTTTGACAGTAGGACTGTAGCGCAAAACTTTTTCCTGCCAATGTTTCGGAACAGGTAAAAGATGGCGAAAATTCTTCGTCCATGGTATCCTAGTAGCGGCTTTGAGGACCTGCACGCGTGATAACGACATGAAGTAGGAAGCACTCCAGCAAAGCGAGCGTAATGGCAAGAGTCTGCTGACTAAACAATTGCCCCTGTCACCTCGACTTCTAAGATGGCTAGTATTGCGCGTAGGAGTACACTGTACACTCTATCAAGGACCTCCCCTTCCGAATAATTATCCAGCCTACGACATCAGCCCACTGGCACAGGCCCCACCGCTGTCCTAGTCCATGCTCCCGGGGCAGCATTAGGTTCTTCCAACTCGAGTGTCTGAAGTGGAGATGATAAAGTCGCCAACATCGGGGCAACAATATAACTTGCCTCGAGTAACATTCCAATGATACTGTCCACTTCTGGAGGTGGTACACCACCGCATCCAGCACCAATAAGCTTCCTGTACTCAGCCATACGTCCGCTAGTTCCCGCCTCCGCTTGGAAGGTGATTAACTGATCAAATAGTCCTTTTCGCCGTTTGCGACGATGGCCCAGTCCTTCTCTTACCATTTCGCAGGCCGCTGCTATTGCATCCTGGTTATTCGGAAGGTCAGCGTACAGTCCGAGAAGATCCGTGATGTCCTCTTCCTGAGGTAACGCTATCCGCTTCCCCTTGTTTTTATCTTTATCCCTGTCCTTTCCTGCTTCCGTCGTCACCCCTCCGTCAACTTCGTCATCCGTCCGGTAAGGCACAGTCGTGGGCGTGATCTTCAGCTCCCCGTCTGCCGCATCCCTGATCGATGTTTCCCGGTTCTCCTCGTCCTTGATCCATTTCTCCCAACCCAATCGATATCTCTTCCCCATCTTGTCCAAAAGCTGGCTTTCGAAATCGGACAACAACTCCCGCGCTAGCTGTAGTCCTTCTGCTTGTGTCTTGAGTTGATTGACAGCTCGGTGACTCTCGAGGATTTCCTGTTGGATATTTTGCAAAAGGATGCGAGCCTGATTCATGTCGCGTTCTTTGTCCTGAAACTCGCGATCGAAAGATGCAGCCAGACCGTCAAGCATGCTCGTAATTTCGTTGACGCATTTTGTGCTCGCCTTCTGTCCGGTGATTGAATGATGTAGTGGTAGTCGATCAGTACCCGTGGGGATGGCAGCTGGAATGGGTGGCAAAGGATACGCAGCCTGTGCATTGCGAAAAGACATTGCCGAGAGCCGAGAAATCGGTCCCGGGGACGACCGGAAGCGCTCGTCCTCGAGAATATAATCTTCAGTGCTCTTCCCGTCACGGTTTACGAGCTTGGGATCCGCTCCGTGATCGATGAGGAGTTTGACGAGGCGCTTGCTACGGCATCGAGCGGCCATTGTCAATGCAGTTTCACCATCCTCGTCCTGGAAGTTGATCACGTCTGCCAGTTCCTTGGGGTAGTCCGCCAAGCGGTTGAGTACTGTCTCCATGTAGTATCGGGCTGCGTGCGTCTTCCCTTTGGACATGGCGACATCAACGATGTGGTGGAAGACAGTCCGATTGTAATTGTCGATGTTGAGAGTAGAGCGGTGGAGGAGCTCATACAACTCCGGGAATTTTCGTACGTCGTAATTGTTTGCAAACATGACACTGCGCATGAGCGCAGTCTGGCCGGCCTTGTTTACCTTGAAGATATCAGCCCCGGCTGTGAGCAGGAGCTTCACAATGCGGAGTCGGCCCATTGCCGAGGCCCAATGCAGTGCAGTGTGCCCGTCATCGTCAATGGCCATGTTCGCGTCAAAATCGGGAGGAGGTGAGATGAGAACTTGAGGAATCTGATTCGTGTCTGAGATAAAGTATTCGAGGATTTGATCGCTGTAAGTACGCGGGTCATCAGCACCGTTGGCTTGTGTCGCGATCTCGTCTTCCGATGCATTGTCAATGTGCTCGTTGGGGTGATGTCGGGACGGTTTACGTCGTCCACCGTGCCTACGATCTTCCGACACGTCCATTTGATCGTACGCGTCAGCAATGGGGGAGGGCGTACGTGAGCTGGATGACCCTCGTGAAGGAGATGATGTCATTGAACCATCTTCTGAACCAGGTTCGGAGAACATTTCTTGCTCTGATTCTTCTTCAGCATCAGCCTGGCGGCGTGAACGAGTGCCCATGAGAGCGGAACTTGGTTCGGGGGCCGTGGTTGTGGCCCGACGGGCGGGTTTTGCGACGGAAGCCGAAGACACGAGATGTTTCGGGGCGAGGGGGGGGCTTTTCGCTGCGGGCTGAAATTCGATGATAGGACGGAGGGCCGCTTCGCAATTATACTGCCTCGCGAGGGCGAGTCCCCGCTCGAGAGGTATCCATGTCCCTGTGGTGCGATGGGGTCAATTTGAGGGAAAATAAGTGGAGGCAAGGACGCTTACCCTGGTACTTTCCATAACCGCCTTGAACTTTCTCATGTTCGCCTTTTTGAATCTCTCGTTCGAGGACTCGGGTGCGCTGGGGTTTGTCGAAGCCTGCGACTTTGAGTATTTGTGTCGCGTTAAGCCATGAATCCGAGCGCCGCCGCATGACTGCGACGCCCTTGCACATCCTACGCGTGTGAGAGGGATGAGGACGTGTCGCGTACGATGGAGACTATGACGAACATTTCGTACACGGGTATCCCGCTGTAGGTGGCCTGGGCGTGTGTGAGGCATGGCAGGATGATGAGAAGACATGAACGGCACCTTGAAAATCTGGCTGTCCGGCATGGTGAGGGTCAATGTACACGACGGACGTGCGCCACGGAACGGTCGGGCGAGCTAGGTATGAATTGGGCGCTGGCGGACAGTGCTGGCGGATGATACGCGTGCTCCAACAGCAACAAACAACGCGATAGCAGCCCCTGAATATTTCCGCACCTTCTGCCAGCGTTCACGCGTCACCCACCCCAACGCTGCAAACGAGCACACGCCGACCCTCGGAACCTGCCACGTACGACGTGCACCTTTTCTGGCTTCCAATGACGACCCGCCTGGGCCATATTTACAGGCCTCGTGAAGGACATGCTGTCGTTGCGATGCGGCCATGTGTTCTGGCACCCCGTGCCCTGCAACTCGCATCGCTCATGTCACAGAGACGATTGTCTGCGATCTCTCCCTGGGCGCGTCGGGGTCGCTCGTTCGTGAGCGTCCTCTGAGCGCGTCTCTCACCGGGGCTCACCCAGCGGAACCCTATGCTGGGGTTTGTGGTCCCCTTTTGGTTGCTTTGACTTATTTGGCAGAACGCGACGGTCACGGGACTTTTTTCCTTTTCCAAGGAGCTCTTCTTGGCTTCCAAACGCCTACCTTGAGGCACGTTGCCACACGCTCTTTTATTGTCGCGCTCCCTCTGCCACACAGCCCCCCTCCTTTCCACTGTCCACTCACATCTCGCGTCTCCGCTGCGTCTAGGAAGAGACCTACACACTCATGGCCCCCAAATGCGAGCCGTTGTGTCACTTTGGAGACAGGCATGTCCTTCCCGCCGAATCCACGTCTACTCCCACCTGCTCAATACACTTGTTTTCAGACTCTACTTTACAACTTTCTCCCACCCACCTCCTGGTCCTCACGTGCTCAATAATCAATCTTCCGACCCAACCAACAACCCTCCGGTGCGCGCAAGACCCAAAGGAGGCCCATCCGCATCTCCCGACGATGACGCTACCTACTACTACTTCACGATCGATGACCAGCTACTCTATCTCTCCTTCTTCCAAGATTGGGGCCCACTCAACCTTGCGATGGTGTACAAGGCTTGCATCCTCATCCACGAGTTGCTAGAAGTGCGTACCACTCATAATCCAACCAGCGCATCAACCCTGACTGGTTTATCATAGGACAAGGACCTCCACTCCCATCGCCTCGTCCTATATTCTTCCGATGACCCGCGGCGCAAGGCGAACGCAGCTCTGTTGATAGCGCTCTATGTCGTACGTATCTCGTTCTGGATTCACGTCATTCTTGACGCTCTTCTCAGATGATAGTCCAACGTCGTGCGCCGTGGGAAGCCTTTCGTCCTGTAGCTGAGCTCGAATTTATGCCCTTCCGCGATGCCGGTCGTGGGCCATCAGACTTTAGTCTCAACATCCAGGATTGTCTGTGGGGCATGTGGAAGGCGATGCAGAACGGTCTGTGCGATATGAACGAATTCAGCGTGGAAGAGTACGAATACTACGAGAAAGTTGAGAATGGGGATTGGAATTGGATAACGCCGCACTTTATTGCCTTCGCGTCTCCCGTAGATTCCGCTTGGATCAAGAACCAGAAAGAAGCCAAGCAAACGGGTACAGACCCTTCCTCTCCTACCCGACCCGGAACAGCCAGTCCCTCTCGTTCACCCGCCACTAATCTCGCCCTTCAGCGCAAACTGTCCACGCCATTCTGCAACTGCCTTGACTACTTTGAGAAACATGGTGTCAAGCTGGTCGTTCGTCTGAACACGGAGTTGTACGATAGGCAACTGTTTCTCGATCGTGGCATAAACCATCAAGAGCTTTATTTCGACGATGGGACGAACCCAACGGACGAGATCGTGCGGACGTTTATCGATCTGTCAGACACCATAGTGGAAAGTGGCGGAGTCATCGCTGTTCATGTGCGCTATTTTTCTCTTGATCCCCTTGTCAATCCTTTGGCGGGCAGGTGGTAACGATTCTCTGCCAGTGTAAAGCAGGTCTAGGGCGAACTGGCACATTGATCGGGGCCTATCTCATCTGGAAATATGGGTTTACTGCAGCCGAGGCGATTGCATTCATGCGTATCGTTCGCCCTGGCAGCGTGGTGGGACCACAGCAACAATACATGTACCTCAAGCAACTCGAATGGGTAAAATGGGCGGCGATTGATGAGATGAGACGAGTGCAGGCTGCCGCTGCCACGGCCGCCGTGCCAGTCGTGACACCGGTGACCCCGCCTGCGGAACAAGATGAAGAGATAGGAGGGGGCGACAGGGTGACGCCATCAGCCAATGGTGTTTCCTCTATACCTTTGCCGCCTGTGACGCCCAGTCGGCATGTGGCCACTGCTGCGGCGAAAGCAGGCGTGATTGCTCCTCCGGGGCAACCGAGGAAGACACCGATGGCGAAGCGGGTCGCAGTCGATTCCGATGATGAAAATGAGGAAGGGGAAGACGACACTCTGCCTGCGCTTGGTGCTGCGCCGCCTGTGACACGGCAGCGTGCCAGGACGGCCACGCGACAGCCAGGAGCGAGAGGGACGGCATCAGAGCAGCGACCCACGCGCGTCCTGCGGTCTGCGGCTGCGCCTCACCAACGAAAGCCACCATCTGCCACAAGCACTGGGGCAAAGACGTCCGCGCAGCCTCCCAACAAGATTCCGAAATTAGCGACCGGGACGAGCACACGAAGTACAGCAACGAGAGGCGTTGGTGCACCTTCGTCGCGGAGAGTTCCCCAGCCGCCACCGTCACCGACACCGTCGAGACTGCCTACGTTGGCCAAGCGAAACAATGCGGCCAGTACGCTGGCGGAGATGGCTGCGGGGACCAAATCGAAACCCCCCTCTGATGTATGGATGACGACGGGTGCATCTGCGATTGTTGTTCCCACATCTAAAACGACACAACGACCGGGCCCACGCCCGGTAAGACGGAGGAGGAGTAGCTTTAGTGCTGCTGATGTGGTGGCATAGGCTGTACGGCCTGGTTTCTCTGGTCGGTGACCCGCTTTTGGTTGATGTTCAACGTCATTCATCATTCCTGTCGGCAGTGCGTTCGATCGACTGTTGGTATTTATCATGATCTCCTAGTCTTTCGGCATTGTAATGGTACCGGTTAGCATATCCCATCATACTTGACACCAGTGTCATGTCGTTTGTGTATATCAGCGATTCGATCCAATAGAATTACGGAGCACGCCATGCCCAACGATCTCACAGGAATCATCACGCCTCTACTTTGGAATACTTGTGTACACACTCGAAAAACCACTTGAGATCGTCTGGCTCGACGCCAGGGGTGATGCCATGACCGAGATTTGCGATCCAGCCTGTGGTGGGGCGTGCAGTACGAAAGTGTGTGCACATCCTCTTTACCTCTCGCTCGATCGCGTCCTGGCCTCCATAGAGCACGACAGGGTCTAGATTTCCCTGCATGCCGACATCCCGAGGGACGGACCCGTCCGTGGGATCGACGGTCCACTCTAGACTGACGACGTCGTAGTTGGCAGTGGCAGCGAGCGCAGGTGAGGCGCCCTTGGCAAAGAGGACCATGGGGACGGGTGGAAGCGCGCGCTCCGAGAGCCGAGCACGCACCCGTTGGGCGATCTGTGCGAGATATGGCAGCGAAAACTGCTTAAAGTCATGCTGGGCGAGATCGCCCGCGTTGGAGTCAAACACCTGAAGAAGCTGGCCCAGGGGTCATTCAAACGCACAAGACAGAGGGGGGAGATGTACCTGTGCGCCGGCCTCTACCTGACCGACCAGGAAATCGATGCATGCGGTGGTGATGATGCGGAGGAGCGTGTGGGCGTGGTCGGGGTGTTTGAAGAGCCACGTCTTTGATTTTTGGAGGGTCTTGCTCGCGCCGCCCTCGATCATGTAGGACATGAGTGTCCAGGGGGCACCGCAGAACCCGATGAGGGGGACGCGCCCGGCGAGACGGTGGCGGGTGAGCGTGATGGCGTCGTACACGTACTGGAGTCGTTCAGTGAGACGATCGGTCTGGAGATGGGCGATGTCCTCGGGGACGTCGAGTGGATGTGTAAAGACGGGGCCGGGGTTCATGAGGACCTCCATGCCCATCGCTTGTGGGATGACGAGGATGTCGGAAAAGATGATGGCGGCGTCGATCAACCCTGGATAGCGGTCGATGGGCTGGAGGGTGACCTGGGTGGCGAGCTCTGGGTCTTGGCATAGTTCAAAGAACTCGTACCGCTTGCGTAGCTCTCTAAACTCTGGGAAGGGTCAGCGTGGTGTGGGTGAGGGTGAGTGGATGGACCTGGTAGATAGCGACCCGCCTGACGCATGACCCATACGGGTGCACGTTCTGTCGGTTGTCCACGCGCTGCACGCAAGAGGAGGTCGTTTTGGAGCGGAGGGAACATGGTGCAATGTGGAGTGCACAGCCACACGTATGACTTCGACGACGACGGATATGTCCAGTCCAGACCAACTCATCGACGAGCGAGTCCATCTCACGCGCGCACACGCCGAGGCTCACCCAGACACAGATTCAAAAAATCAGGCGAGTTTGATCGTCTGCGGCGGGAACTGTTGGCGCAGTTTCAGCGGAGTGTAGGTCGCTCCGAGTGTCGCTCTACCGTGCTCACGCGTGTTGTAGGAGCGCGCGGGTAGTTTCCAGCTGCGAGTGTATGATATCGCACGGGCGCGACTGGCCTCTGATCCCAAGCTACTCGACATGCCCCAGGATGCCGTCTACCGCGAGCTGATGGGTGAAATCGACAGGTCAGGGTCGGTCAGTCCGGCCGTACTCGACTGAGATCGTTGCAGGTATCCGGTGCTGGAGCGGGCCGTGGCCGAGGCGCCGCTGCTCTCCGAGCCGTCGTTTACGGAGACAGTCCGGGCCGCCGTTGAGCGCATTCTGGACGAGAATCGGACGCGGCTGGAAAATCACGCAGAGCGTCGAGATCTCGGCTGAGATTGATCGATCGATCTCACTCGGTGGATCTCCGTCGTCCGCGGGGAGAAGACGTGTGTCCGATCGTGCCGAGGAGGTTCAAGCACTTCAATACGGATTACAAACAAAAAGTATGTAGATAGTTAGTGCACGTGATCTTGTTGGATCAGCTCCAACGCCTTAGCTGAACGGGGCTTGATCGAACACTTGAATGGCTTGGGGTGGCTGTGCGTACCCGTTAGCCCAGTCGACATACGCCAGATCGACACTGACCTGATCGTACCCGACGACGGGTCTACCTCTGGCGTGACCTCGACACCATCCTCCACAATCTTGCAGACATCAAACACCGCTAGCGACATGGCCACCGAAATCCACACAGACGCATCTGCTAGGTGCATCCCTGGCCAGGAAAAAAATAAATCAGTCCGCGTTCAAACGAACCAACACGGCGATCGATTGACCTGGGCAAACACTGTTCGAAACCACGTCACACCAACGGCCAGCAACGGTCAACAATGGCCACGTACCGTCTCCCAAAACCGAAGCAGATCGTACGAGGATCCACCTCGGGCTCCTTTCCTTCCCGGGCCAGGAAACGCTCCGGTTTGAACGCGTCGGGTTCAGAGTACGTCCGGGAGTCGTGAAGCATAAACCTGCCGCAAAAATGAACTCGAGCTGGCGAGCAGGACTGGAGTACGGACCAGATATTGGGCATGATCAGCGTCCCCTTGGGGATATAGTACCCATCGTGAACGTCATCCTCTGTCACGCGGTGCGGCACGGCTAGTCGACCGTCAGCACACGATGAACGCACAGGCACCACAGATGCGAACCGAGCGGAGTGACCACGTTCCACCGCAAAACTTCTTTCACGAGGGCCTCAATGTAGGGAAGTGAGTCGCGGTCAGAAAAGCTCGGGAGACGATCCGAGCCAATGACAGCATCAATCTCTGCCTGTGCCTTCTTCTGAGCATCCGGGAAGAGTGTCAGGGCGAGAAAGAGCGAGTAGATGGCCGAAACAGTCTAGCGATCCAAGTGAACACGACGGATCAGCACGTGTGGACCACCTACAGTGTCAGCACCACCTGGAGACTGTCAGTCGACGCGCGTCGAAAACGGCAGTCCAACGCACCGGAATACAACGAGGCAGCAGACCACTTGACAACGTGATCCTCCTCTGCGGATAGCGTCCTGCCTTCAAGCAAATTGGAAACGAAGGACTCGGGCGCAATACCCGCCGCCTACAACGGGTCATTCCATCTGCTATCCCAGCCCCACACTCTAGCTCACCATCTGATCCTTGACAAACTGGTACGGTTGGTGAACCATTTCCACTAGCGTCGAACGCCATGCCTTTGCTTTGAGCTTGAAATCTGCTCCGGGGAACCAATCAGGCACGTAGGCTACTGTAAGCGCGATCGGATGAGCCATCCATCTCTCTGTCCAGAACTGGTGGACCTACACGCTGGCACAACATCGACCATGAACGCGCCGCTCATCGTCGACATCGAGAACTGATCAACGGCCTTGTCGGCGAGGTCGACAAACGGGTCCTGGTGTTCCTTGACCTCGTAGCCATGGGAGATGCGCAGGATGATTGAACCGGCGGTATGACGGACATGTTGCGACAGCTCGGCGGGTTTTGCGAGCACACGCTGCAGAAAACGGTGAGTTTCCATTTCCTCGATGGGATGGAAAGTCTCCATCGCAGCACGACTACCAATCACACGAGCAAAGTTCTTGCGGTATTCGCGGAAACGGTCGCCATAGGGAAGAAGAACGAGCGTGTCTTTCCAACCGACCAGTTCGCCACCCATGGGGAGTACGGGGCGATCGGAGTAAGAAGAACTCTTCTTGTCGAGCATCTCGATCGCCACATCGGCATTGTTCAAGACGACGATATGCTGGCCGAGCACCTCTGCGTGGGAGATGTCACCTGCAAGTAAGGACGCGTTCAGGCACCGTGCGAGAAGGGGAGTAAACGCAGGAAACGTGCCGTATTTTTGGCCCCACGCGGTAAAGGTGATCCAAGGCTTGACGGAGGGCATATCAGCGAGGTTACCGATGACGGGGAGTCCCTTGGGGCCAGGGGGAAGAGGGGCGAGTGACTTCTTGGTCAAGACCTGTTTGACAAAGTAGAGACCGATGGCTGCGAGACACCAGTCGAGCCATGTGATGTTGGTCAACATTATTTGGCGAGGGGATGGCCGGGAGATGAAAGCGATCGAGTGAACGGATGGGAAGGATGGGGGGGCGGATCAAGAAGGTTTAAGATGTTATATCCTGCCTATCGACCTGGGAATGCCGCGGGCTTTGTCAGTCTTAGCTCGCAGAGGGATGGATATGATCGGAAGTCGTACCCGGTTACTACCCCCATTCTTACGTCTGGGGATCAGCAAGGGTCAATAGTACCTCACGACCAACAAAGGCTATCGTAAACCCACACATCGGCTGCGACCAAACCGCACCCAGAGAGGATCCATTTAATGGCGCGCCTCGACCTGTTTCCAGGGCCATTTCAGGCAGTCTGTTGAGCGGGGCGATCGACGACCACCCCCGACCGCGCGCTCGCTGGCTCATTGACCCTGAAAGATGAACATGAAACGCATCCTGGGGTTATCGGCACCTTTGTTTTGCCTACCTTCATATTCAGGTTCCGCAACGGATGCCGTAGAGTGCGTTAACCAGACGTAGCATCAAACGACCAAACAATCCAACACACCACACCTCTCTCAGAAAATAAGTCATGGCAGTGAGTGTCGCTCTGTCCCGACGAGTCGCTGCTCACTCGTCTAGAGTCGCTGTCTGTATGCGCTTCGTTCCCGGTCGACGTCGCTACCACGGTACGACGTCACGTCGTTCTCCAGGCTTGCTCGGACAAGTCGGCCAAGATGGCTTGCAACAGCGGCTGACGCCCCTTCGAGCCCACCCGACCCGACCCTCAGTCGCATCGTCGACGACATTTCCAGTCTGACCCTCCTACAGGCTGCCGATCTCGTGTCATTGCTCAAGGCGAGCACGCGTCCTCTTTCTTCGACGCGCATGCCGCTCATCTGTTTGTGGAACAGTCTCGACTGAATATTCAGGAGATAGCGCTGCCCTCTGTGTCGGCGTCTGCGTCAGCTGCTGCTGCACCCGTGGAAGAAACTGCCGCCGAGGTGGGGACATGCACGCGCATACAGTGTCCATATTCACCCCCCGTTAGGAGAAACCAAAGGAAAAGACGATATTCAACGTCATGCTGAAATCGTTCGATGCTGCTGCCAAGCCCAAGATCATTCGCGAGGTCAAGGCGCTGGTACCGAACCTCACTCTCATCGACGTACGTACTTGTCATTGTGAGATGGAATTGACCGGCACCATTCATGCGCAGGCAAAGAAATTCGTCGAGTCTGTTCCAAAAGTCCTCAAGGAGAACCTCCCGAAAGAAGACGCAGACAAGCTAAAGTCGACCTTTGAAGCACTTGGAGCAGTAGTCGCACTCGAATGATTATCATTCGATCTCATACACTTATCAACGCACGCTTATCCATTAGACTAACACAGACCAATGAGCAATATGGCAATAACTAGTACGCTGCGGTTAAGTTACATTGCGTCGAACACGCGAGCAAAACGTATGTGGCGAAGGAACGAATGCGGGTTTGAAGAGACCTAGTCCTCCGAGAGATAACGGTATTCGAACCGGAAATCGCTCTTCTTACGCTGGCACCACGAACCTTCCCAGTCAAAGTAGACATATACCCCCTGCTCGTACTCCTCCGTGATAGCCTGGGGTTCCGAGTGTCGCTGAAACCACGTCAAATATTTGACATGGAAACGCCATGATTGGCGCTTCAGTTCCTTGGCGGCGAGGTACCTGTGTCCGCACGATGTAAGTCCTACCGTCGTGCAGAAAAAGACGAGATGGCGCACTGTTGATACGTGCCGGGGAGGTAGTAAAAGACGTAAAAGAGCGTCTCTACATCGATTTGGGAGAATAGCGCAGGCGAACTCAGCACAGGATGGGGTGTCTGAGGGTAGAAGGACGGTGCGCTGAAAGGGTGTCGAGGGACGTAATACTTGGGCCTGGGGAACGTCGAGTGGCTTTACTCGTATGAAGAAATCCCCATCTCACCTTTCCGTGTCAACAGGTTGGGGTGCATGGGTGTAGCCACCCTCCAAGAGCTTGTGTACTTCCCCCAGATTGTTCATACGATGGGGGGCTAACAAACGTCTAGATGAGCGCACGGCCAACGTAACCCGTGACTCACCTTTCTGCTTCACTGTCTCGAACGACGCGACAAGATCTGACAGGGATCCTGGGAATGTCGTTGTACCTGGCCGACTTGGAGTTTGTTGTGCCTGGTTTACTGAGGGTGGCCTGAGCATCCCCACGTTAGCCTGTTCCGGCGTAGCTGATTGCTGCTCGGTCGAAAGCGGAACTTTGACACCTGGAGGGTACTGGGGAGGCTGTGAAGATGTACTTGGAGGTGCTGGAACCCCAGGGGTAGGTGGTTGCTGAACCTGACGAGGAAGGGGAGAAGGCCCTGTTGGGACAGGTTGTGGTGCGATGAAGTGAGCTACCTGAGGTGCGCCATTTGCTTGAGGCTGCTGAGTATCCGATGACACCCCTTGTGGCTTACGCGGACGTGTTAGATTTCATTCATTCCGAGTGTGATTAACGAAAGACGTACTGGAGCGGTGGGAGAAGCAGCCCTCGGCAGCATAGGCGACGTCGCAGGCTCTGTAAATGCTCTTACCTAAGATCCAACACGTAGAATCAAACAGTCTACCTTTGTGTGGTGTCGTGCGCTGTGGAGACGAGGATGCGGCGGGGCCACTCGCAGAGCTCGGAACTGCCTCCGAGATTGCAGGTGAATCTTGGCCCGAGTAAAAAGATCCATCGGGTTGATGAGATGCAGAGGCAGACGACAGCATCGGACTCGTCACGGAAGGGTGGGTGAGACTTGGTGACGACAACAATTGCGAATCCAGCATGGTTTGCGATAGCGAAGGTGCTATTGATGGTGCTGTCGGTGGTATTGGCGCACCGATCGTTAGTATATTCGATGATCCTTGAGTCGTTGGTGTTGATGGACCCAGTGTCGCTGGAGAAGTCGACGAAACGGCGGCAGCGGCAGCGGCAGCATATCGAATAGGGGGCAATGTTGCTGGAGGACGAGGAGCTGGAGGTAGACCCGCTTTCAGTATGCTGGACATTGGCTGTTGTGCAAAGTTGGGATTTGGCGGTGGTTTCGCTAAATATATCGTGTTACTTTGAGCGCGCGTACGACGCGAAGGAAGCACTCACATTCTGTGACCAGCGACGCTTCTGGACATGATCGGTCAGAGAGAGGGATGTAGAGGTGACTCGAGACTCACTCCGTAATTGTAGTCCCACCCCTGGTTTCTTCTGAACAGGACTATCGTCTCGTCTGCTACCACTTGCAACACTCTCTTCGTCCTTGTCGTGCTTCTTGCTTGATCTTTGCGGCGGTTCTGTTGCAGGTTCAGAGAGATTCAAAGGGAAAGCGTGAAGAACGTACCTTCACTCTGCTCGCCAGAATCGTCGCTGCCATCGTTATCGTCGTTTGCCAAGCCAAACTTCTCTTCCTCTTCCTCTAGACGGAGATCATCGTAGAGGCCCATGTCTTCGTCAAAGTTCTCCTCCTAGTGTAGAGAGGATGAGAACCATCCGGCAAGGCTGGAGGGGGGGGGACACACGGTATTACTTTCGACGAAATATGTCACGTCCTCTTTGAGAGTGAGGACCCGGTCGGTGGTGAGGGAGCCGTTGTCGAGTAAGCGAAGGATGAGTTCGAGGCGACTGACGTGCCATTTCCGACGTTCATTGAGATGTTCGAGCTCGTCTAGACGACCTGCTGCTGATGACTGACCCTTGCCGCGTTTCTTTGCGCCGCCCTGGAGAGACTCGATCTCTGCTTCAGATTGTTCGACTTGAAGGGTGAGATCTTCGACGCTTTGTTGAAGCCAGGAGGTGACCTCTAGTTTCTCCTGGGCCTTTGGATCCAGCTTGGCGGACTGGGTCAGGCCCTCTTTGGAGAAGGCCTTTGTTTTCATTTCCTTTTCGCAGGCTTTGAACTTTTCCATTTGCTGTAGTGGGGGGTGAGTTGCGGTAGAGGAAGAGCACGTCGGACGCACGGTTTCAATTAACCGCCTGTTCTCGAGGAGAGAGGACTTGTCCTTGATATCGTTGCTGGCGACCCAGGTCTTGATTTGGTCTCGCAGACGCTGGAGCTTCTTTATCTGTGTCTTGAGGTCAGTCTCGAGTTTCTCCTTCTGGGTCTGGTTTGTGGAGGACTGCATCTTGTCGTAGATGCTCTCGAAGAGCTCTACGCCCTCTGAGACCTTTTTCAGGGTGCGGTCTATCTCGGCTAGAAGCGCAATGAGTCGTGGTGTGATATCACGCACGGTGGACGTACTCTGTAGTTTTCTTGCCGCCATGGTCAGAGCGGATGATAGAGGCGGGGCTGTCTCATGGTTGGGTCTCGTTACGTAATCTAGACCCTTGTGACTGGACCCATCGCGTTCCGTTCATGTCTGTTCCATGATGAAGTCCCTTCGCAAGTCTCGCAATGGAAACAGAGAGATTAACCGTCTACAGATATCGACGCCTCTTCCTCATAAACCACTCGCAAAGACACCCGCTACAGCGCTCGCCCCGCAAAAGGTCATTCGCGCACTCGCCGCTTGCTCTCCATCCACACCCCAGCAACTCCCCTTTCAAAAGGGCGACTTCTTCTACGTAACCGGCGATACAGACAACGACAGCCCATGGTATCAGGCCCACAATCCCGTCACCGGTGCCCGCGGGCTCGTACCCAAGAATATGTTTGAGGAATTCCTCAAGAGTCCCTCCCTGTCAGTCCTCTCTTCCTTCTCTCACCCGATCTCTCAACCCCACCCCATCCCAACAGATCCCGCCCCTCCCAGATCCCCTCCGCTCTCAACGCCCTATCCCCCCCCACCTCCCCGAAGACACCAAAGTCACGCGTCTTCTATGCCGTCGTTCTCCACGATTTCCTTGCCGAGCGCGCCGACGAGCTCGATGCAAAGGCCGGCGACCCCATCTCCGTCGTCGCCCAGTCGAATCGCGAGTGGTTCGTCGCCAAGCCCATCGGCAGGCTGGGTCGTCCTGGACTCATTCCAGCCTCTTTTGTCCAACTCCGTGACCCCGCGTCCAACCTGCCCATCAACGATGTGGATACCCTCATGGATCGCGGAGATCTCCCGAAAGTCGAGGATTGGAAGAAGGCCATGATCAATTACAAACAGAATAGCATCTCCCTCGGCGTCATCGAGGACACCGAACCCTCAGTCTCAGACAGCCCTTATGCCCATTCCAGTCCACCCCCCCCTCCCAATCAATTCTCCACCCCCCTCCCCACATCCACTCCCGCTCCCGCTCCCGTCCGTCGTCCGCCTTCCCCGGTCCCACTCCCAGACGGCATCCTCCTCTCCGCCGAAGTCGTCTCCTTCCACTACGAAATGAACGAATACTGGTTCCGTATCGATGCCATCTTCCAACCATATGATCCCCATGATCCCCACGTGCTACCGAAAGCCAAACAGCTTGTACTCTTCAGACCATACAGTGACTTTTACGATTTCCAAGTCAACCTTTTGGAAAATTTCCCTCAAGAAGCCGGTCGGGAACCCGGATCAAATCGGATCCTCCCTTTCATGCCCGGTCCCACGGATAAAGCTGATGGTCAGATCACTGCTATACGACAGGTCGAACTGGATCAGTACATCCGCAAGCTTTGCGCTCTGAATTCCATGGGTGCCTCCTACATTTTGGAGCACCAGCTCATACGCAACTTCCTTTCTTTAAAGTCAGGTGATGTAGAGAACGACATCGAACCTCGATATGACGAGATTAGCGCATTATTTTCCGACGGAGAGCAGGACGCTGCCGGAGCCACGCCTGGAGATTTGACCACGCGTGCGTTTGAAGAGGAGGTCCGGGATACACTTGGCGAGATGAGGTTATCCGGCCGGGATGACCGTAGCGAAGGTTCGGATTATGGGGAGAATCACGTTCCCCCTTTGCATCCCCACTCGACCACGAGCAATACGGCTCACCAGCGACCTGTTCCATCGAATAAAGAAGCGTCGCCGGCTCGCGGTGAACGGTCCAATGGTCACACGCATGTTTCGCGGACATCGCGTGGATCAAACACCTCACACGTTCAATGGCCCGAGTACACTACGCCATCGCCATCGCCGCATTCGTCTCAATCCCTGACGACCCGCTCGCGTTCACAATCTACCACTACTAACTTGAATGCACCTCACATGTCTGCGGGCAATCCGCAAGTCGCCTTCGTCAAGATTAAGATTTTTGACCGCGTCACTGATGACTTGATCGCCATTCGCGTTCATCCCAAGGTAACACACACCGAGCTCATGGGCAAGGTGCAAGCTCGTCTTGGTACGAGCATATCTAGCCTGCGATACCGCGATAGTCTCCACCACGAATTCATAGGACTCGAGGGTGACCACGACTTGCGCGACTGGTTAGAAACTGCAGAAAAGCACGTCTTGTATGCGGATTGATCTTCTGGTAATATTAAATATGTTTGGGAGGGGGAGGTATTAGTTATATTTCAGATCTCCTCGAAACCCATTCGCTCCTTGGGCCTGTATTCGTCTTCTCTTTGTTGTTGTTGTTATTTGAGACGTGGTGTAGCCAATGGTAGTACTAGACCCGTAGTCTTTTTGACAGGTCATGTCTCGGTCTCAAGCGCCCTCTGAAACGCTTCCGCCCACAGCCAGAGCAATCGCTCTCCTCCTCGCATCAACCCCTACGGTCCAAGATGCCCAGCCAGCTGTCCTTCACCAGCTGCTCGAGTTCGCGCACCGCTACACGACCCAAGTGCTGTCGGACGCGCAAGTGTACGCGGAACACGCTGGACGATCGGGGGCGACCAAAATCGAGATGGACGACGTCGTCTTGGCCGTTCAGGCGCGCGTTGGATGGGAGTTTGGAGGCCGGGTGCCAAAAGAGGTGCGCTCTGTTCCATGACGGACACTTGTCCGTCGACGACCACGCTGCGTGCGCTGACAGTCCCCGGCCTAGTACCTAACGTCCCTCGCGTCACAAACGAACGCAACACCTCTCCCCGCCGTCCCAGAGGTCTTCGGTGTCCGGTTACCGCCATCCTCGGACACGCTGACGTCGGTCAACTTTGACCTCGTGCCCAACAAACCTCCACCGACCGTCAAACTATACGACGAAGAGATAGAAGAGATAGAAGAGGACGAAGAGGAAAGGTTGCCAGCGGTACAAGAGGACGAGGAAGATGCTGATATGGAGCCTGCTGCGATCCCACCTGTGAACGCGCCGATCACCCCCACAGATGTCGAGATGGGAAGCACTCCTGCACCGATCATAGCAGGTGAGGCGCCGGAAGAGGGTAGCGAGAATGGAGAAGAGGCGGATTTGTTTGGAGGGGGTGGGGATGATGAAGACGAAGAAGAGAGCAATGCGGACGAGGGGATGGAAGAGGTACAGACGACTGGCACACCCTCTAGTGGTGTCAAGCGGAAACTCGTGGAAGAGGAGGATTACGATTGATTAAGAAAATGATATGGACAAACGTGTACCGGCAGGCCTGGACGACTTAATATGTATCATAAATACAAGGAACCAGAGACCAAGTTGTAGAGGACTTTATTGTGGACGTTCACCGCCGCATGAGGACGGCGATGATGATGATTGCCAAGGCAATGATGATGATGATGACAGTACCCCATGCTACAGAGCGATATGAGTTCAACACAGAAGAATGGGAGAAGAACACACATTGACCTCCAAAGGCTTCGGGAATACTGACCACACGTATGGAGCTGTCAACGCCACCTGACACGAGTAACCTCGAAGTAGGACTGAATCGAACGGTGGTGATTGGGAACTCGTGTGCTTTCAAGATGAACACCAGTGGCTACAGTATCGACCTGTCAGCGTCATAGCATAAAGAGATGGAGTTGCGCTCACTGCCAGAGTATTCGCGTCCAAAACACTGAGACTGTAGTCAGATGCACCAAAAGCGAGTAGCCTGCCATCAGAGCTGCGAAACATGATTCGATCTGCTGGTCAACATGTATCATAACGGCAAACGTACCTCATGTCGAAGCACGTCAAGTTACCATCACAGACTTTCCGGACCGTTTCTATACGGACATCGAAGGAGCCCTCTTTTCCCGTGACCTTCCACTTTAGAATGTATGCTCGTTTCTTGGCAAACTTTGAATGTTTAGCACGTGGCAGGGTGACGTTGACCACAGAGTACAACGTATCCCGATAAACGGGGTGCAACCTGCAAAGATTATGATGAGAATGGAGTATATCGCACGTGTAAACTCACCGTGCAGCGCGAAACACGATGACTGATCCATCGGGGACGCCAGATATCGATGGAGGATCGATACATTGAATCGCGTCCAACACGTCCGGGGGGTCAGACTTTGGGATGCCACCCTCTGCTGTCTTGCTGTGTTCGTCGCCATTCGTGTGGGGAGGGAGAGCGTACACCAACAACTTTGAACTAGTAGCAAGAAACAGCTGGAATGACATAGTACCTAATGAAGTAACAGACGAAAAGGGGCTTGACGTACATGAGATGACGAGAGTGTCGCGTCGTATATTTCGCCCTTGTCGACGTGTATTGAAGGAATTACAAGCGAAAGGGAGTCATAATCGAGAAGAGAAACCTGAAGGGCATGGTTGAGAGTGATCGCCAGGTACAAACGAGGACTGCTTTACATCGTGTGCACCAGCAGTCACCAAGTGCCTGCCGTTTGGTGAGAGGACAGTGACACGCTGGCAGTCGATTGGATATTGTTAATGGTAGTTAAAGAAAGACAAACCTGGTAATCATCCAAGCTGCCAGAGGAGGGCGTGCTGCAAGTCGCAAGCGGCGTGAACCTGGGTAACCAACAGTTATTGGCGACAGACGGGTGAACGGGAGAGTTACTTGTGCTCGTCTAGGCTCACTGCAAACTTTCTACAATTCCCACTCTCACACTTTTGCAACCTTTCTGGACTGCTATTTATGCCACACACGAGAGTCCGGCTCTGCAAATATGCATGACTGAAAATCCGCGGGTGTGTTGGACCAGGGATACCTGGAGATGAGCGGCCATGCTCATGGGTGCATCGTCGCCCTTTTCGAGTTCCAGCTCGCCGAGGATGTGCAATTGCCTGTCATCCGATACGCGGAATAGTTTCTAGTTGTGGCGGGTGAGGCGTGGACCTTCCGGAGACGGAGTGACATACCAATTTGTTCTTTATCCCTGTCCTTGAGGTTCCGCCACCACCACCGACGATGATTTGGTCGTCGTCGATGAATGCGCACGAATAGACGGGAAAGGCGGGGAGGGCGTGCGCGGTATGTTGGGCCCGCATGAGGTTGTTGGTAGTTCGCGGGAATGTGCCTTCCCTAACGGGCCGCCTCCTGCTGCGTTGGCACTGGCGTGGGTCCAGCGTGAGGACAGTCCCTCCACTCAGACCGAATGTCCCTGCCCGTGGACACTCCCGGGATCTTCTTGCCCCACCTCACCATCCAGACTGTCATCGGTATCAGTGTGGCTATTGCTGGTAACATACTCATATCCCTCGCGCTCAACCTCCAGAAGCTTGCCCATCTCAGACTCCACCACGGGCGTCAAAGCAGTCTATCGGACACGGAAAGGGAGGACAGGCCATATGACACGAGCACAAGGCGCAGCACCCACACCGATGCTACCGCGCGTTTCGGCTCAGCCCCGCAAGTGGAGGAGAATGATCAGTTCGAGAGACAACCACTCCTTCCTCACCGATCCCCAAGTGCACCACCGCCGTCGTCCTATGGCTTGAGCTCATACCAGGCTCCCGTCGCTGGGGATGATGCTAGAAGCGGGAAAAGCAGCACTGCTGCACAACGCAGACGAGGTCCGCGAAAACAGTCCATCCTGTCGCAGATTTCAAGTCTGCGCTCGATCATCGGGGGTAATCGGGATCCGTCAAACGGTCGCACGGATCAGTCAGATTGCTCAGTAATCCCAGTCGGGGATGCGTTTCCCCAACGGAACGCGCAGACGAGCGATGGAGCCAAAACATCTTCCCACAATACGGTTGAAGATGGAAGAGAGAGCGACTACCTACGCTCTAAGCTATGGTCCGTCACTGTTACACGCTTGGCTGCTTGACCTGACTCTTGCCTGTAGGTGGTCGGGTTTCATTTTGATGAACATTGGCGAGAGTGGGAACTTCATTTCCTACGCATTCGCACCTGCTTCGGTCGTTGCACCACTCGGGACGGTGCGATTCTCAATTCGATCCAAGGCGACCATACCCTGAACAGCTCTGTTTTTTCCTAGTTTGCGCTGGTTGCAAATTGTTTCTTTGCACCTCTGTTGCTCCATGAGCGTTTCCGTCCGGTAAAGTGGATACACCGCAACCTGAGAGTAGATGTCTTACTGAGAATATGCAGCGTGACATATTCGGAATCTTGCTTGCTGTTATCGGGGCGACAACTGTGGTACTTTCCTCTCCATCTTCGGGAGGTCCACCACCCGTGCTGACACCCGCAGCTCTGATTGATGCGATAACCCAGCGCCCGTTTGTGATCTTTTCTATCATATACCTGGTATCTGCGATCATCCTCGGTGGCCTTAGTGAAGGCAGTATTGGAAGGCGCGTCGTCATGGTCGACGTTGGCTTGTGTGCTCTGTTTGGTAGAGTGTCGCGCATTCGGATAATGTCACGCGCTCACTCTCTTGGCAGGTGGTTTTACGGTGCTAGCGACCAAAGCGATATCTACACTTCTGACAAAGGAATGGATGAAGATGATGGCTGAATGGATTACTTACCCCATCATCGCGGTCAGATCAATGATTTGGGGTGTGGCATCCGCGCTGACAGGTTTTAGCAGGTGCTTGTCATTACGGGGGTCCTCCAGATTCGATACCTCAATCGAGCGCTGAAACGCTTCGACGCCAAAATTGTGATTCCCACCCAATTTGTATTTTTCACCCTGTCTGCCGTCGTCGGCTCTGCGGTGCTCTACGGCGATTTTCGGCAGACGTCGTTCCACGAAATGCTCACGTTCTTCTATGGCTGTGCCGCCACGTTTGCAGGCGTGTTCGTTATTGCGAGTGGCCCGAATGGAGATACGGGCGAATCGATACACGATGAAGAGCGGCGTGATCTGGGAGGCAGGCGGGAGGCGGCCTCGAGGATCGATGGGGCAGGGTCGGTGGGAACACAGAGCCATGCCGGTCCGGGGATGGCGAGAGCTGGTGCGCGCGAGATTCCGAGACTCAGACACCAGCAAAGCACGCTGAGTCTGGTGGGCTACACGCCTGTCCAGAGCTGTCTGCTGGTGCACACGCCCCCGAGGGAGGGTCGAACGGGACGCTAGGCTGGATATGTATCTATGTGGGTCTGGACAACAGAATTATGATTATGTCAACCCTGCATGACGTCACGCGGCGGAGCTACAAAAGGACGGCCATGCTCTGACTCGCCTCGCTCCATCCTTCCCTCCCTCACCGTCGTCGTCGTCGTCGACAATGCCTGCCGTGGTGACCGCGTTCAAGAGTATGGCGTTCTCTATCTGGACCGGCGTAACCTGACCTTGGCTAGATCTCATCCGCAAACATCGCCAACCCGACCCCGACCCTCAGGAATACACCAGGTCACAGGCACCGCCATCCGCAAGCGTGTCCATACCTATAGAGCAACCCACCGAATCCCGTACCCCTTCGCCCGAACCGATGGTTGCCGCGCCAGAACGCCCTTCAAAGTCGGACATGCCCACATACAATGGTCTCGAGAACTTCAAGCTCATTGCTCGCATGGGGGAGTCAGTACATACCGCATCCGCATCCGATCGACTAGAATAACATTGGCATTTCAGTGGCGCTTTCTCCGACGTCTACAAGGCGATCGACCTGGCCACCGGTCAAAGTGTAGCCGGCAAGTACATCTCTCATGCTGTGTCAAGGCACTCTACTAACCATCTTATCTAGTTAAAGTAGTCCGAAAGCACGAGCTCAACGCATCGCAGGTAAGTATCCGTCCCGAGGCCGTGCTCCAGTAGTTCATATTACCCCACCCCTTCCCCTTCCCGATCTGCGGTGGCACACATCCCATCTGTCCACCCTACCGTCACTCTGTAAGGCCGGCGAAAAACATCTCTGCTCTCAGTTTAAGAAAAAGCCGCGCATCACAGAGGTGACATCTTTGCATTCTGGTCTATGTTCGATACCGTGGAACTAATCACACTTTCCTTGTCCCAAGCGTGCGAACATCCTCAAAGGTACGCTCAGTCCGCTGTACCGACGACGAATCCTCATTGGTTCTCAGAGGTTCAAATAATGCGCGGCATGAACCATCCATCGGTAGTCAAGTTGATCTCGTTTTCCGAATCATCAGATCACTATTTCCTTGTGCTCGAACGTAGGTGGCCCTCTAGCAAATGAACAATCTTGGTTGACATGTATCCCTAGTCATGGAAGGAGGGGAATTGTTCCATCAGATTGTCAAACTCACCTACTTCAGTGAGAATCTAGCAAGGCACGTCATTCTTCAAGTTGCCCAGGGCATTCGATATATGCACGAGGAGCGTGGCGTGGTTCATCGGTAAGTCCATCCAAAAAACGGACTCGTCCCTGCCGTTGGTAACCCTTCTGGTCTTGACAGCGATATCAAACCAGAGAATCTGCTCTTTGAAAAAATACCCATCGTCCCTTCCAAGGTACTCATACGGCGTCCCTATGACGAGGAAAAGGAAGACGAGGGTGAATTTACGCCTGGAGTCGGTGGCGGTGGTATCGGGCGAGTCAAGATTGCTGATTTCGGCTTGTCGAAAGTGGTATGGAACGAGGAAACCATGACGCCGTGTGGGACCGTTGGTTACACCGCCCCCGAGATTGTCAAGGACGAGCGTTATTCCAAAAGCGTCGACATGTGGGCGCTTGGTTGCGTTCTTTATACGCTCCTTTGTGGATTCCCTCCTTTCTATGACGAAAGCATCACCGTTCTGACCGAAAAGGTCGCCCGAGGATATTATACATTCTTGAGCCCATTCTGGGATCACATTAGTCGTTCAGGTATCTTTGTCGCTTTTAGACGTGTAACTCTGATCTCATTGCGCTTTTAGCCAAGGATCTTATCGAGCACCTGCTTTGTGTGGATCCAGCACAAAGATATACCATAGACGAATTCCTGGAGCACCCCTGGTGTAATGCTGCTCCCAGTCCACCACCATTGCCAACCCCTGGCGCTCTTGTCCGCACTCCTCCCCTTGACTCACCCCTTTTGACCGCGGCACATGCTGGACTCGAATCAGCTCGCTCTCCTGGGTTAACGACCTTGAAGGAAGCCTTCGACATCACGTATGCGGTGCATCGAATGGAAGAAGAAGGGGCACGTCGGCGTGCCTACAACGGGCGAGGCGGCGCGGGTGCGAGAGGGTTTTTGCATGGGCTCAATGAGGACGATGAAGACGGGGATGAGGATGATGCAAGCGTGCTTAACGAGGCTCGTCAGCGACGAGGCCAGACTTACGGCGGGGTGTCAGCAGACACGAAGGTACTCCTAGCACGAAACATGGACGCACCCGCACTCGTGAATATAGTCCCGGAGAAGAATCTATGGGACGGACGGGCTGGACCCCGCGATCGTGGCCGCCGCGTAGGAGGTTCGAAGGGATTCGAGTTGGACATAGACAATGCAACACTCCTCAGTCGCCGCAACAAGAGGACTGAAAAACAGGTCGTGAATTCATTGGTGCAAACTATCATTGCTCCAGGGAGCCCGATGCGCATCGAGTAGTTCCCTGACCATCCTCATCTGCTTTCCAATGGACACCATTCCGAGCCAGTCATGTTCATTCTATTTATTTTGCTGCAGTACCCAGCGGTTCACCCCCACGATTCCCGTTCTTATGTGGTTACCATCACACCCGTTCGGACCCCTCAAGTTTTCTGCAATGCATATCTTCCTCACCTGCCCCGGGACACCATAAGTACGTAGTGTAATATGGCCAAGGACGTATGATCTTGCAGCCTACTCCCTATTGAACCTCTACATGTTGTATTCTACCCTGTGGCTTTTGGGAGGGGAAGAATAGTATGTTGGTTAGAGTGTCTTCAATACATCTTTGCTACAGCGCGGAAATTACTACGACGATCAAAGTGTCGAAGTGAGAACGCTAGAGGATGGTCCCGGTGACCAAAATTCTTGTTTAAACCCTGGAATATATATCGACAACAGACCGGAAAGTACGTAGCAGCTACAGACAGCAAGTGTGAGATGTAACATGGCAGAAAACTATGCACCGAGATGTATGTACAAGATGAGTTGATCCAATGGCATCTTCACCTTCTTCATTGTCTTGTTCAATGCGAATGCTGCGCGGGTATAATCTAGCTGACTAGACCCGTTAAGCATATTGTCGTAAAACATCGACGTCACCTTGGGCCCCTCACTATCGTCCACTGCCCACATCGTCCCAATCACAGAACGGAACCCAGCAAACTGCA
>JBBPKT010000094.1:0-41763 GCA_038089395.1 Pulveroboletus frians
CAAACAACGTTCCAAATGTGTACGCAGCCAACAGATGCGTAGATCTCGCGTGATCGGCGACAGATCTTTTACTCGTAATTGAGTTTCGAGGGTGCTGTGTAAAGGCTAAGTAGGCGGGGCAGTCTGTGATTAGGAAACTTCACCATGTCCGACCACGTGTGGCATACCGTGTACGCCTCGTCCATCGTTGGGTCAGTCTGTCGTTGATGCCTACTCTAGGACCGTCCGTATTCCCTTTGCGAGTACCGAGCATGCCACGATCGCAAAGCAAGTCATCGATGTCGACGCTGAGCTACAAAAAGACGCTGTCAAGCGCACGTTGACGGTACAAGGCGACGAGTTGACCGCGTCAGTCCGCGCCATTCCTTTCGATCGGCTCCTGATGGCTCGCACAGAACGTTTCAGACGTTGACTATCCGATTAGCACGTCTAGCCGTCAATGGCTTCTTGGAGAACCTCGATCTCGTCGTTCGAACGGTGCAAGAGTTTGGTGACATGGCCGGCAAGGGCACCGCAACAGTAGAAACCAAGTAATCGGAATCAAGCGCCTCGATTCAGTGTTCGTACATCACAGCCCGTTTGAACGACAGATAACGTGCAATTATCTATTGTCTAACACCATTTGGCTTAGGCCTCCCCCGTCTCTGCCTTCTTTTTCTTCTTGTTCTCTCGCAGTGGCTTTGTCAAGAGACTCTTGAGCTCCTCATCTTCTAGCTCTTTCTCCGTCTTGGCTAGGTCTGGTTTGTACCAAACAGGTGGATGGGTGATCAGCAGAGGACCAGCGGGGAGAAGGGCGATGGTGAAATGGAATGCAGCCACAAACGTATGTGCAGGCGTGTAACTGGTAAAAGGTTATCAGAAAGACAATAGATTGCTCCAAAGCCATTCACGTACACCACCTCGTACGGTTTCACGAGACCGTGTGAGACGGCCTCTTGCAAGCCAAGACGTGCCCTCTTCTCATCCTCCAAGACGCGGATGTTGATCGGGAACGCGCCAGCCTTCTTCTGCATCTCAGAAAACACGGCACGAGAATTCTTTAGTTTTAATTGATACGTGACGGCCCCTTCCTTTTGATAGATAGCCGTCCTCGAGTCTTCCATCCGCGCCTTGGGGTATCACCATCAAAACCCGATCGATCGTCATCATTGCTCGAGCATACCTTTCCGTCCTCCCCTGACGAAACGAGAATGTCGATCCCATATACTTCATCTTCTGCAAACGTAATCGTCTCGGTATCCCGCCTCTGAGCTTCAGTCGGGTTCAGGATAATGCGCTTCTTGCCATCTATCACGTTTTGTGTTTGTTGACACGAAAGCATCCCTGTTCATCATCTCTCACTCTTCCACTCATGATGAACTCCCGATCGACCACACGCACCTTCGACTGGTTTGCAGTCCCAAGCTGAAGCCACCTTTGCGACCGCATCCGTCACTGCCCAGTTTTTGTTCCCAACTTTGACCAATCTCAGCGCAGCCTCAGCAGCATGCCAAGCCGCCTTGAGTACATCAGCACGTCTTCCCGTCACAGGATGTTGTTCGCTTGCACCAACGACGATCGTCTCTGCGCTGATCGCCGCAAACCCGTCAATGTGCGCCCCGATGTGGAGCTTCACAACGTCGTCTTTAGCCAACACCTGGGAGGCGAGGGAATCCGAGCTATATAGGGTGAATTTAGTCAATCAAGGGGCTCGGAGCGGGTCGGATGTTATAGGAACGTACGCAAGGGGGGAAAAGTGGGCGACGGCGTTGTTGACAGAAAGACACGTCGGGAAGGCGATGCCTGTCATCTCCTCGGTGAGAATGCGTGAGATGAGCGACAATGTGTTATCCTTGCCTTTGGGGACCTTGACGCCCTTGATGGGCTTGTTGTACACACCCCCGGTTGCTTCTTCGAGGAGCTTGTCCCCCTCGATACAGAGATCGGTGATCTTTGCCCCCTCGACAGAGAGAGCGATGAGTTTTTTCATGACGTCGTTTACGATGTCGCCAGCTGCCTATGAGGTCCAGTCATAACGATGGTCGCTCATGAAGGCATCGTCGTGCGAGAGTGTTGGGCCTACTTTGTATTTAGTGACATCAGCCTCTGATAACAATCGCGGCTTTTCAGCTGGTTTTTGGGCTTCAGCCATGGTGTTCCGCGTGAGTTGGGATATGTAAAGAGGGATCGTGAAGAAGAGTGCAAAAGGCCTGCGATCGTGTCGCTGGAAGCAAATCCTAATTTGGTAATTCTCCTAGATCACGATGGACACTTTGACGGTTCTCGCGTGAATATGCCTACATATTACTATACACCTTGGTGATGGTATCATGCCCTAATGTGTCGTCTAAATCCGTGCCCATCTCGTCCGAGTCTTCCGCTCATTATCGATCGTTACCGGCCGGAGGGTCGAGTCATCGAAACCTTCCCTTCATCGTCGCCATATCGTCTTTAAAGCATACAAAGCCGCGCAATCTTCTGCACGGCTCGGGCCTCTCTTCGTGGTCAGCTTCCTCGAGTGGAGGCAGGGAGTTAAACCAGGTAGACCATTCCGGGGGTTTTCCAAACGGCTCGTTCCAAGACAATTCAGATTGAATGCTTCCTCGAACAGAGGTACGGTCAGCCATATCACTTGAACGTACCGACATTCAGCTTCGACAGAGGGCTGAGTAACGTACTGCTTACCTCTCCCAGTACATCCAGTCGTGTTCAAAATAGTCGCGAAGTGGATTCGTCGTAGATTGAACCTGATCGAAATGATTTTTCAGATACTTCTCTTGGGCGGATGTCACGAGCGACGGTATCGACGGGTCCTTTCCGTACAGGGTTTGATAAGCACACCATATCGATTCCTTGCAGGCTGTGACGATCCGAACAGTGCGTGCTAGGTGCATAGAAGCCCGCAATGGCACAACCCGGCGAGGTCGTCGGTCGAGCGAACATATACGATCTTCATCGAATTCTTGGGACGCAGCGGATGATAGTGGTCGGAGTTCGAACAGAGTATCCGGATCAATCAGCGTAGTAGCCGACTCAGTACTCTGTTTGTGCGACGAGCTCGGTGGAAGGGAGACCTCGAAAGGTGTATGACTTCGGATATCGTGAAACCATGCACCGAGATGAAATGGCAAGACGGAGATAATGTCTGGTGCGAGGAAACGATCGTTCAACATCTTCTCCCAAGCGAGTCTAAGCCTAGAATGGTCTCGGGGGTCTGGTGTTGAATTGTGTTTGGAGTCTGCGCTGCGCATTGCAAGAGGAAGTGATGAGGATGAAGATTCAGACAATAGGGTGGTCCCCGTGATGGAGGGGTCAGACTCTGCAAACGGAATACGATTTGATATAGTGGTATCTGAACTTCGAGGTGAGTCGTTCCCAGGTGATCCCCTACTCGTGGGTGTTACGCTCGAAGATGACGAGATTCGGGAGGGGAATATAAGGTCCTCTTCGATGATCTTGCGTTCCAGGTTAGAACGAACCTTGGGACGTAAACGCTCATTTCGCACCTCCAAGACGCCGTCTGGGCTTAGCACCCGCGATATTTCCTGAAAATATCCGACAAGGGCCAAGTTTGAGTTACGAGATATCACAACATAACGCAATGCTTACCGCAAGTACGTACCCCCACTGTGTGTTCGACAGCAACTCGTCAGCAACAGATTAAGCGACAGTCTGACAACGTGGCGGCACTCACCTCATCCTCGGGAATATGGAGACCCATACGGACCATCCTTACAAAGTCAAACTGACCGCCGAGAAAGGGTAGCCCATCGAGTCTGATAGAGTCGCATGAGCAACGAATGTGGTCAGACGAGGGGTGATAGCACTGACAGGTTACCGTAGACCCATTTCAGCCTGCGGGACAGGCTTTTGTCTAGTAGGCTGAGCTTGGGCTGCACCGGCTCCACGTCGAAGCCTACAATGGTGGTGCCCTGAGGTGCTGTTAGCAGAAGCAAACGGCTAGGATGGGATTGGACAAACCTGCCAGTGTCTACCAGCTTCGACGGCCCAAAGGCCACGACCACAACCAAGATCGAGGACGGTCGATGGTGGTCCATCAAAGTCGTGGAGGGTTAATCTATTGTAGCAGTTCGTTATGAACATGTGGTCCCAATGATCACTAGCGAACGGTAGCTTCAGCACATTGCGGATAGGGAGGGGAGTATCTCGGCTTACAAGTCCACCAGGTCGTTTGTGTAGGTGAGGGGTGAGATGAGTTCGCCGGTGGGACGTCGGTGCTCTGTTTCCCGAGGTGGCTTTTGGTCGACGTCCCTGGTATGGGTGATGGTCATAGTAGCCATGACGATGCCAAAAGCGGGGGCATCAAACAGGCTGGGGAACCAGATGAGATGGAGAGACACTTTAAAGAGAGAACGTTACGGACTACCGGGTAAGGTGAAGGAATGAAGCACGCGAAGCCGACGGTATACGCGACCCGACCGATCTAACTTGAAAAAGGTAACTTCCTGGTGAGCGTGGCGGGGTAAGCGATCGCCCGCCAATTTTGCAGCACGTACTGGCATTAATGGCCGCTAGTTCTCTGGACGAGAAAGCTTTATACACGCAGGGTTGACAGGGTAGGGTCACTTAACCGCCGGATTGCCGTTTCATGAAATTAATGGCACATCAGAACACTGTCCGGGGTCCCTGTCACCCGCCACCTCCCGGGGTCTCGGTTCGGTTGGCATCGGATGTCTGGACCGTCCCTCGTTACATTCCCCATCCTCGACATGACCCGCCTCACAACGCGCGTCCTCGCCCTCACCAGACGCCCTCGCCTCGCCTCAACGACCCGCTGGTACAGGGCTACCAGCCAAGAAAAAGACCCACAGGTTGGAGACTATCCTCAGCTGCCATGGCAATCCAGCCAAGCACTCCCACCAAGAGGCTGGTGGGACCAGCAGATGAGGCGGAACTTTGGTGACCCCGTCAGCACTCCAACGTGCCATGTGCACCCCATCAAGCCATCCCAGTGACTGACCATATGCTCGCCAGGTCCCCGAGTACGAAGAAGTCTTGTCAATGTGGGGCCCAGATATTTCAGTCACGCCTCCTCGGACAGCCTTGTTTCAGTTTACTTTGGCGGCTTCTGCTTTTGTTGGTTTCGGTTTCCTGTGCAAGTTCGTGCTCGTGCCAGAGCGGCCCACCGTCCCCCGGGAGTATCCATTTTCCGGCCTCGTGAACGAGCTTGGCGGGGCGGAGGAGAACAAGGTACTATGAAAAACTCATTTCCGGGCTGACTGCTCACCCGTCACATAGGCGAGAGAAGAGAGCATAGATGACGGCGAGTAGGCTGTGTGTAGTACATACGGCGGGTGCCTTGGTTGCCCTTGTCAAAACGAACCAGTGTCATTTGACAGCCCAACGGCAGATTGAGATACTCGATCGATCTATTTACCATTACTTCTCACTGCGGGGCATCATCGGCAAGACCTCCCTCTCTTTGCTTTTCTCGTGGACGCAACTGGACGCCGAGGGGCTGGGAGGGGATCGGTCCAACAACCTCATCCATGCTTTCTTCCTCAGTAGATGCTGTCATGTTGTCCTTGTGCCCCGCAGTAGCTTTCTTCTGCTCCGTCTTCGCGCTAGTCCGCTTTAGGTTCTTTCTCCCTTTGTCTGATGCCGTCATTCTGCGACGTTTTCTTGATGACCCCGCCTGATTCTCGACGGCAAAATCGCCACCTTGGGATAACGCGGCCGGTCCCGTCGTTTGGCCTTGCCTCGTCCGCTCCTTTCTAAACTCGGAAACGACCTGCTGCAAACGCTTACTGGCATATGCTTGGCGCCTCCGAGGCGCATATGATCCAGCTCCCGATTCTACCTCCAAAAAAACATTCAAACTCCCTTGTCTGTTCGTGGAAGTGGCCTTGCGGTGGACAACAGATGTGGTTATCAGCTCGTAACAATCCCCACGCTGGTATGGAAGGGCTTACTTGATTACGCCGGCTCATCTTCTGAATGATCGGTAGCAGTAGATCATCCACCTTGGTCTCATTCCAACTCAACTCGTCATGCAAAAAGCTAGAGTGATGGTGGATGAGTATGTGCACCCGCTATGATCACAGTCACACACTGTCGAAGGGCATCCAGATCAGGCATCCCCCATTTGAAGGGTTCCTCGGAGGTGTCGACGGTAGGATGATAGTAGGCATCTCTCTGCGAAGCGACGTCCTTAATCGGGATCAAATCAACAGATTGGGTGAGAGACTTGCGACGAGTGGACTAGGCCAATCTGACGGAAGGTAGAGGTCCCTGAACTTCTTTTTCTGCCGGTCCGCCAAACGTCAGAAGTAAACCCATAGCAAGGTTTTAGGGCAAGAACTTACAAATCGCTTCCTGAACTTGGTATTATTGTCCTCCCCTCGGTCCCGCCCGCTCTGAACTTTTGTCCACCAAACCTTGAATTTATGAAGCCCGTCTTCCCCAGGAAACTCTTTCATAAGTTCCATGGCCACAACCGGGCCCACTCCGGGCAACCCCTCCACGTAATCGCTACCCAGTAGGTATGCTAAGCGGACGAGAGTATCGCGTTCCAGGCCCAGTTCTCGCGACAGATCAGGCAACAGAAAGCATTCAACCGTCTTGGATTGGTTGAACATATTCTTGTAGACCCGCATACCTCCAAAAAGAAACACGTCAGAATCATCGGTGATAATGCCATCCACCAGTCCCAAGGACACCAGTTCAGCACATTGAGCTTCCGCTTCCATCGGGGCGGTAATGTACGGGATACCGAACAGGCGCAACATAAGCTAGATTGATCAGAATCTCAGAGGCTTGCATGCACCGACACATACCATAATCTGGGAGATCATGTGCTGCGTGATATCTTCTGAATCGCGAATCGCCGCTTTCTTTTGTCGATTCAGCTCTCTGATCTCATCATCAATCTCGTTCCTGACAGTGTCCAAGTCCTTCCCCTTCATCTGAGAGATGAACCGGGCAAACTCCCCCGCTTCTTGGTGGGGATCCATCTCCTGCGCAGCGTCCCAATTCTCATCCTTCTGTGCCTGACGTTCAATAACGGATACGTCGTTTGTGGAAGGACCACTAGTGGGGGAGGGTGATCGTGACCATTCAATCGCTGAGTGGTCGTTGTCATCCTCTGATGCGGAAACAGCGGGAGGCGACACCGTCGGCCTCGGAGATGATGTCGGGAGGGTTTTAGACGGCGCACTCTGTTCCAATCCCACTTCCTGTGCATAGCCCTCGCGAATGTCTTCGTTTGAAGAGAGTGCTGGAGGAAAAACACGAGCCAGAGATGCAGCAGGTGTAGATGGAACAACAACTATTTCTTCCATCTCATCTTCAATATCTGACTCCCCGGCAGCGTCAGCGGGATGACCCAGAATCTGGTCAAGTTCAGGAGACGCAGGTGATAGTTTCGAGAGCGACGACAACGGAGGCTCTTCCAACGACCTTGCAGCATTCATACTCTCCGTGCTGTCTTTGCTGGGGGGTAGCAGTGAAAGCGGATGTAGGGTGTCCTTTTGAGGTAACAGCAATGACGGCGTTCCAAAGAACGATGATTGTGTACGTGGAGGACCAACGCCCGCTATGGACAATGCCGTTTCCATTCGAGAAGGAGAAGCATACAAATCATCGTCATCATCATATGAGTGGGAGCGCGCCGGGGGCACGGAAGCTAGCTGACTGTGGCCGGGAGACATTTCAGCGGTTTGTAAAGGCTGGGGTACGTCTTGGCTAGACGCAGGCCATGTTGAACGCGAACCTGCTTGAGTCAACGAGGGTTCAGAATCGAGCGAAGCCTGTATAGCTATAGCAAGGTCGGGATCATCCTCTTCGTCCAGTGGGTAAAGTCGAGGCAGCTCATCGTCGTCATCCACGTCAAATAGCGACTGTGGCTTGACACGAAGTTGTCCTGATTGAGATACCGTATCCTTCTGCGATCGCTTGCTAATTGCAGACAAGGCGGTGGCTTGTTGGTACTCCCGAAGGTCTGGATCGAATAGAACACCGCCTGGTCTGTGGATAACCTCGTCAGTACATTACGCAACAAACATCTGGTATCGTACATGCTGACTTCCTCCATTTCCATGTCACTGTCACTATCGTCGTCTTCCACGGGAATCCGGGCGTCTTGATCTATCTCAATGGGTTTTGTCTGGGTACCTTCATCGCGGATACCCAAAATCCAACCTCCATCCGCACCCTCATTTTTGAGGAGGATATACTCTCTGTTGCGTTCACTGGCTATGCGAATAGGAATGGTGATGTGAGCCTTGCCGATACTGTCTGTCGTCGTCAGGAGCTGCTGTGTGAGCGCATTACGTTGTTGGAGGTTCTTGATCTGCTGCCTAGAAAAGTCCATCGGGGTAGTCGCTTTCCTCAACATGTTTTGTAACCGTTTATATGACGTCTGCCTCGACTTTAGACGGAGATCGCCAACGATCTCATATTGCACTTCTGTCGGAAGCTCCCGAAACGAAGGGGATGTGACATCGAAATCTTCAGGACGCATTTCTTCGATGAATACGCGCAACTCTTCCTCGGTGGCTAAACGAGGATCTGGTGCACGCGTTCGTGTTGCCGACTTCACAATTTGTTCCTGTATGTTGACCTCGGGCAATCTGTACGGATCATGGTCGTGAAACCGGTTCTTCTTCGTGGACGGTGGTGAAACTGGCGCGTCTCTCTTTTTCGCGGGTGTCTTTGCCACGGGTCCGGTGATGTCCTCGAGATACACTGCGTTCTCGTCGAGAGCGACAGGACCTAAAGGTACTTTTGGTTTACCCTTGGACGAGGATGGACTGAGTCGCCCAATGTGAGCGCCAGTACAGACGCCAAGCATGTAATACGTACTGAGCATGAACGAGCGCCTCCCGTCTCATCTGCGCCGCAAGAAGCCTCTCCGCAATTTTGGCATGACTTGCTGCTGCCCCACTCTTCTTCTTCTTGCGTTCTGACTACCCGGGAGCCGGTGTCAAACAGGAACGTACAGCCGAGAGATCGCGGGCACTCACGATCGTGTTTCGCTTCAATGCTGGCACACCACCGTCAAAGACAAACACGGGACGGATACCGTAGAAGAGGAGCTTGCATATACGACGGAGAAAGCCCAAAACGTGTGCGTTCACGAGAGCGCGGCCCTCTTTGTCGCGCATGGTAGCCTGGAATTGGTATATCCATATGCTCGAGTCGATCGCGAGGGCCTTTCCCTCGACGGTTTCGAGCCTTTGAACGCTGTCTGTGAATAGGATACCCCTGAGACATGGCACACGCACGGAACTGGACGACCAACGGGGGCGAGCAGACTCCAGAGAGATTTGACACCCATTTTACTCGCCCTTGGTACATGAAAGTTGAGTTCAGCACTAGCACGTCGTCTCGGATGAGTATGATTACACGATCATGAATGCATAAAGATGCCACTACGACAAAACCGGCCACACGAACGCACTGGAGATGGGCCCAATCATTCCTCGATACCGAGAACACCAAACAGAATAGAACAAAAACAAGCAGTTGGGATCGTAAAACTCATAAACGAGTCAACACAAAACCATAGTCCGCGCGTCGCGAGTGCATCGAGCATTTAGTTTTTCGGGCTCTCACGCGGACGGTCGAGCGCATCCACGGGACGTGGTCCAGCTGGGGATCCTTGTCCAACAGAGCTACCACGCGACGAGTGGTTTCCAGGCCGAGACTGACCGGGAACACCAGGCGGCCGGAGGTCCTCCATAGCGTTAGGCGAGAACCGTGCATCGAAGGCAGAACCGCCCGTCATCTGCATTCCCATACCGCCCATCATACCCATGCTGGTACCCATACCACCCATCGGCATTCCTGGACTCATCATCGGCATGCTCATCATTGACATCCGGGGATCATATCCCATCCCACCTGTCATCATGGGGGTCATGGGTGACGGACCGTGCATGCCGTCGCCACCGGCCGAGAACGCCATCATGGCTTGCTGATATGCTGCTTGGGCCGCCTGCTGCGCAGCGAACATGTATGGTTGACCACCATAGCCGGGCATCATGTTAGGGTACCCCATGAATCCTCCCGTCATCATCGGGTTTGCTGGTGCCATCCCAGTCATCATTGGATTCATCGGCACCATCGGGTTCATCATCGGATTTGCCATCATAGGATTCATGCCCATCGGGAATTGGCCACCGAGCATGCCAGATTGAGCCATCTCTAATTGTTGGCGCTGAAATTCGTCCAGTTTCCGCTGGCGGTCTTCGGCAAGCCTCTTTTCTCGTTCCCGTTCCGTCAAAGCCGCACCGACACCACCTTCACGTTTGCGTTCACGTTCGTGTGCGGTAATTGCCCCAAGGAGACCAGTCTGCGGCGGCGGCGGCTTGTTTGGAACGTTTATAAGAGATGCACCCGTCTCGCGAGCGTGTTCCTCCTGTCGTTTTGCAGAACGATCTTGCTTGTCTTGCATGCCTGCAGAGAGTAAACCGTGTGGCGTGAAAGCTTTGGTCATGCTGTGAGATACAGGTTCGAGCTGGATAAAGGTATCTCTCTGCGATTGGGGAGGTGCCTCTTGAGGCGACTGGTACGTTCCAGGTTGACGACCTGCGTCTAGCACTTGTGTCCAGATGCTGTGCCGCGACTGTTGCGGAGGGAGCTCGGAAAGACGACGGGGTGGAGCAGCCTCGTCGGGGGTCCGCGAACGTTGATCACTCACGAATCGTCGTTGAGGACTTGGGCCGGAGAAGATGTCATCGTGAGCACCAGGTGCGCCTGATTACATCCATCAGCTCGAGAACATGATGTAAAAACTAAAATCACCTTGCGTTTGCGGTCTTGGGACGGGCGGAAGACCACGAGGATGTCGTAATTGGGCATACGGGTTAGCATCGGTTGCAGTGGCAACCTCGGCAGGCGATTGCGTACGACTGTGCGGCCGTAGAGGTCGAACGGGCACACCACCACCAATGGATGCGGACGCGGGAGTGGGGGTTTGAACAGGCACTTGAGAAGGTTGTTTACTACCTGCATTCGAAGGCTCATCGTCGGAGTCGGCCTCCTCATCTTCCTCTTCGTCCTCTTCGTCCTCCTCGTCCTCATCGCTAGTTTCATTCCATCCTGATACTCTTGCACTTGACCCACGTTTCCCGTTCGCTCTTCCAGGTCTGTGAACGGCGGCCTGATGTGCTGCTTGTTGCGCCTGCATTCTTGCTTTGCGTTGCACAGCCTGCTTTGATGGCGCGAAGGTTGATTTATACTGCACAGCATTTTCTGAGCTCCCAGCCGCAGACGGACTCTCTGTTCGTTGAGGGGACGGTTCAGGATGGGGAGGTGATGGCCGTACTACGTCTGCTGTAGACGTACTTGGTGTAGGCTGCTTCACAGGCACGGGAGCGGCAGCTGTGCCGGCGTCTAAGAACGACAACGCAGCGAGGGCATCTACGTTCACGTCATCCAGCTGGGCCGTCTTCGGTGCCGGAGTAGCTTGGAATTCACCAGAGTCGGCCATGGTATCACTGTCGCTGTCGGAAGCCCTGCGAAGTTGTTCGTGCTCAGGTGAAGAAACCGATGAAGCATCCTGATTTAGCACTCGGCTAGCGCCGCTACCCGTGAGAGCACGTGCACCAGAAGGTTTGCGGCCAACCCGAACGCTGCCAAGCGAGGCCTCTTGGCCGCTTCGCCCGGGTTGCGAAGGGGACGTTGCACCCGACATAGGTGTGGATATTGTCTGACCGGGTTCCGATAAAGAGGTCGAATCTGAGCGCTCAGAAATAGTTGTGGGCATACGACGTAAGAGAGCAGACTTCTCGTCATCAAGTTGCTGCATAAAGAAAAGTGCATCCGTAAACACACTCTGGGGGTCTGCAGGCGGGGTTGCCGGAGTAAGCTTCGAAGGGGGTGTTGGAGACAGAGATGATGATGATGATGGTGATATGGGTTTATCAGGGACAGGAGGAACTGTGCTCGAGAAATTGTGCGTCGGCAACTTTGAGGGTGAAGACATATGTGAAGTAGCCTGTAACGCTTGAATAGAGGGTAGATCCTTTTCCATCAAGGAGTGAGGCGACGTCAAAATCGAGTAAGATGGAGAACTCGGAGGAGACCTGGTTGACTTTCCAAGCGAGCCAGGAGATCCAGGCAACTGGAAAGTAGGCCCTTGAATTCCGAGGGTAGGCGAATGTATTGACATGCTTGAATTCGTCGAGAACGAGGGTGATTCGGGAGAAGTCAATGGTGAAAAGGGTAGTTTGACTCCCATGATTTCCACACTGCTCACACCACCGGAGCCCGACATCTCCTGTGATTTTGTCATAGTATTCTCTGCACTTGGCGACAACTTCGAATCAGGACGAGAACTGGTACCCTTGCCAAAAGAATCTCCACTGAGCTTGCGAGCCGTTCCATGTGTGAGATGGGGGCTTGACGCCATAGACTGATTGAGTGTCGAACCACTTTCTCCACTCTCGTGTATGAAGGAGGCAGTGCCTGCCACAAATTTTGCAAGAGGCTCGTTCTCATCCGATTCTGAAGCATGTTGCTGGGATGAATGAGACTGATCGATTGACAGGAATGAACCCAACGGACGCTCCAAGTCAGGCTGGGTCTCGCGAGCACTGTTCATTTCCGTGATAGGAGTCAGCGCACGACCAAACGTTGAATCAACGGGACGAGTTTGAGTTTGTGAGGAAGACCCGTCAAAACTTAGAGTAGGTAACTGCGGAAGCTGTAAGGATTGCTCCGCCGTCTGAGCAGCTGGAGGCGCGGGTAGAGGGTGCTGCTGCTGAGAGAGTCCTGTTCCCAAATTTAAAGGAGGGAGGGACACGGCAACATTCGGTCGTGACTGAGGATCAACCCGAGGTATTCGATCTTGCAATACGTTCAATAAACGAGAACGGACGGCTGACGTGCGATCGTCCCTTGGATCCATTGTTTCCGCGAGTTCTCTGTCCAGGAAGAGAAGCTTAAATCACATTTAGACGGAAATTACGAGTACCGAGTGAACTCTTACATCTCGAGCGGGTCCGACGGGATAAGCGAACATCATTGATACTGAATCTCGAGGATCCCATGTATAGGATTTAGGTCTTCCGTAGAGTTCAAATGCATCATGTAGGGCTAAAGTCCAAGTCAACTAGCGAATGTGCATGAGCGAACGAAGACACGTACCAACTAGCCACTTCAACATCTCTGACGCTTGTGTGTTACCAGCCTCTAGTTCCGGCATGACGAGTAGCCATCCTTCCCGTCCCCTCATACCACCTGCTGTCTCTTCGTCGCCAAGCAAGCCTTCCAGCTTCATTAGAGTACTCCGATTGATTAACTCTGGACGCTCAGGATACACCGCGAATGCCTGTGTCAGATCCTTAAGCGTCAACAAAGCCTTCTTCTTGTCCTTTAATTTCGACGATGCGTAGAGTGATAGTACAGGACGCAGGGGCAAATCCTCACTTTGCTCTCGGGAGAAGAGACTAGACATGCGTTTCTTGCGACCGTCACCGTATGGTGGAGGAGCCTCAGACTGTGCTGCGGCAGACACTACCATCCACATGCGTTTCCAGTCCGTTTGCCCAGCAACGCGAATGCGCACCCAGCCTTCCATCCGGCCGCGCTGCAGCGTTGAGTGTGTATCCCTACCTATGGAAGTAATTTTGTCTTTTGAATAGTTGCCGACGCCGAATAAAATATATCATACCACCAGATAAAGTTATTCGTATCAGATGAGCTGTATATATCTCCTCAAGTCGCGATTTTTCCCAAGCAGAAAGCCTAAGTGCAGTTGCCCATGATACCAAGGCTGGAGTTGACGGACAACTGAATAACAAGAGGTTCGAGCCGGCAGTATTGAGAGTAAGCACATTGGTGAATTTTTTTTGAGGCTCGGCATCCGTAGCCGGAACAGTGATAGAACCGAGAACTTGAACGAACTGTAATCCTAATTCAATCCAGCGCGCAGGGGTTAGAAGGTGGAAACGTACTGCATCCGTTATGTTAAAATAAGTCGGGGGGACTTCCCTTCCCTCCTTATTGGCTTCTTCTACCTCACGCATATCCCATATACTGAGTGTTGTCCCACCGAGCTGTGCCCAGACCTCAACCCAGCCGTCATCCTTAAGTGGCCGTTGACCATCTGGCTGCCTCTCGAGATGTTTTACGAGTGGACCGGAAAAGTACACCTTGCGAGCATGGGAAAGGGTCAATTGAACCACGGAACGAATTTCAGGGTGAAGTGGCACAGGAGCAGGCTGTCCCAATGATGACCGACGGGCTGGCACTGGCTGCTCCTGGTCCAACTGCCGGTCTGTATGCAATCTCATTGGGCCGAGCGAGTTTGATTGGCCCATTGGGTGTGGGAGGCCACCAGAGTCAGTCGGCAGGGCACCGTTTGGGTGGCTGAGACGCCTGTTGTGAAGGGCAGATGGGGTAGTGTTAGGGGAAGAATCTTGAGACTCCTGAGGTTTACTGCGAAAAGAGAAGAAGGAGGACGTTCGGATATGGGACTGTGACGGAGGAGGCATGGGCCGTGGGTGATTGTCGCTTGGATTATCTTGCGTCTGGGGAGGAGCAGAAGAGTCGTTGGAGGGTCGTGCTGGAAAGTCGTGTATGTCGACAGCTCTGCCGGGACTAGCCTGCCTGAGCTGCTGTAGTTCTGCCGGCGAGATGAAACCACGGTTGCGACTGTCCCACTGCGGGCTCGAGGATGTCGTGAGCGGCGAGGACATTGGTCCAGGGCAAACTTGCGCTTTGGCTCAAGGACCAAGGATCGCCGCTGTTGGCCAAACGCCGATGTCGGACCAAGTACATTCTCATCACCGTCTTATACCCGCCTCCTTGCCATTCGCACAATGAGCGTCATTAGGATCTTCGTCCTGTGCTCGTCTGCTAGCTCGAGATCGCGCGCGCTCTACGGTCACCTCCATCTACAGTACATCCATCTGCACATGGCGGACGACGCTCACGGCCGATTAAGCAACGAGAGTGCCTCAGATCACGTCGGCCGTCATTAACGGTATGAATTCACCGTGACCAGCCAGCTCGGTTGAGTGACACCGTCATGTCATCATCATATTGTGATAGGTAGTCCAAGTTGTTCCGCACACCTCGCGGACACAGTATGGATTGCAAGCTTGGTCTTGCATGGCCAGGAATCGAGCAAGCAGGGATGGGGGCTATACTGTTTCTCGACGCCGTGCTTCTACCCGTGGGGCATGCTCGTAACCGTCAAATCCAAGTGATTTTTGTATCACATCGTCTGCAGCGTCAGGTTCGAGGTGTCCTTGGACGTTTCTGCGCGCCCTGGAGTGTCATGTTAGTAAGAAGATCGCACATCAAATGATACGACCGGGCAACCTGAAGAACGTGTAGCTCAGCACGACATCATCTATATTCCGACACGAAGGATCGTCAAGCACGTCCTTGTCTATGAAGAAGAGAAGGGGCATGTCGACTTCTTCGCCTGCGAGGAGTTTTTGCTCCTCGAAACAAAAACACTCTACTTTAGAAAAGTAGGGCGCAACCTGACATGCCCACCAACACGGCCAAAGGCTCGTTAGTACGCATTCGAATCACGAAAAGGTAATCGTGACACACCCGGTCAGGAGTCACGTTGTATGTTGCAATTCCAATAACATCCCGTTTACTCTCATTTTTAGCCTTGTAGAATGCTAAGCTAGATTCGCCGGGTAAGACATCGACATATTTTTGCTGTGGAAAGAATTTCCAAGGGAGTGTTTCTGAACGGTCTGCGTTGAAATGCACGCGAATACGTCTTGCCCCTTCGACAGGTACAAGTCGAGAGGGATCAAATCTGCCAGATGACGTAGAGGCGACTGAGGGTGTACCAGCGAAACCCGTGGCTGCGCAGAACATGCGGTAAAGTGGCACGGCCGCATATGTCACACCTACTCCCAAGACAATCTACAAAAGAGAAGATGAATCGTAAGCACGGCGAGAAATCCCAGAGCACGTACGACAGCCGTACTATACAGGAGCAGGTTGCGATTCCGGGTTGCATGGAGCTGCTGACGAGCTTGGTGGTGGCGAACGAAGTGGGAATTGGGTATCCGAGGGGGCGACGAGTGAGTGGACATGCACACACGCGACATCAGCTTGGTGGACGATGCGGTCTGAGAACGCGACAATGGCAGCCCATGTAGCGGTAGTGACACAGAATTGGGTTTCCATGTCGCGCAGTAACGCACAGGAAAATGTACGCTGGTAAGACCTGGTGGTATTGATTGTGCGGTCCTCTTCACTATTCTGAACGTCGTCGACATGTCAGTGGCGATCGGCAACTATGGGCTCTCTCAAAGGTAGTGACACGTGACTTACCGGCGGAACGTTTGACCTCAAAGTTGGTGTGCTCGACAACCGCTAAGCCATGCCAGACTCCCATCACTCGTCATCCGGGGCCTCATCATCGAATGCACCAGCTGACTTGGAGTTGGAGCAGCTGCTTTCGAGAGAGGCGTCGGCTTTCCAGCGCGAGGTTGAAGTGGAGCGTATACTCAAAGCATTCAAGTTAAAGTGAGCCATGCCACTGCGTGCTCAGCAGCGTGCTTCACGGTGACATTTTACAGTCCGTACGACATCCTTGATCTCGACGAAACCGCGAAGCCAGAGGATATAAAACGCAAATACAGGCAACTGTCTCTCTGTGAGCACCATCCTCACCTTGATTTATGTGATTGTATCAAGAGCACGCTGACGAAATATACTTGCCTCGGTCTTTGGAATCATCGTCCGTCCTCTGCCACGTCCAAAACTTGCACAAATCTGTACGTTTTTCTATGGCACAGTCATCCATCCTGACAAGACCCCCCACCCGCGTGCTCCAGATGCATTCGACCTACTGAAGAAGGTACGCTCATCGTCACGTACCGTTGTACATTCGTTCCCTAATCACAGTGCTTGTCCACCTATCTATCCGTTGGCAGGCCGAGGCTGAGCTATCCGAAGCTAACAAACGAACGGAGCTTGATGCGACAATCGCTTCAGCTCGCTCAACCCTCCTCCGCTCCTTGTCCCTACCCCCCAATCTCACTGACGATGATCCACGTCTAAAGGAGTTAGCTGACGATCCAAAGATGAAGGCCCAGGGCTTAACAACACCATGGAGGATCATGCTCAAGGAGAAAATCAAGGAAGTCCTCATCGAAGAGGAAGTAAGGAGGAGGAGGTGAGTGGTAGGCTACGTCTGCTTGCGATGAAAATACTGACACTGCCCAGGGCAATCAAGTTGAACTTGGCCAACGAGGGCCTGGAAGCACGCAAAAAAGAAGAGGAAGTTGCTACCAAGAAACGCAAGGCGGAGGAAGATAAAGCATGGGAGGGTACGTGTGCTTCCCGCAACCTCCCCTCTGGAGCTCACCGATCTCTGTTTTAAATGTTCAGAATCGAGAGAGACTCGTGTGGACAGTTGGCGGTCGTTCAGCAGCAGCTCAAAAAAGAAGAAAAAGTCCAAGGCCGCAATCCTTGGATGAGGCGTGTTCAACTGTTTGAGTTATGGACTGAAATTCAGACGAATGGCGACCATGAATAGAGCTAAGTGTTACTTCCAGCCCTTGTGAACCTTCGGTCATATGCACGCATTTGTGTGACCGACGAGCGATTTTAGCATTAAGGATGTGAGGCATGGCGTTGAAGAGTCCGATCCCAAGGAATTTCCCAAGAACAAAGGGACGATGTGGCGCAGTGTCGACAAGTGAAAAAAATTCCAGATCGTATGAAAAGTATCAACAGTCCCGGATTCAAGTCCCCCTTCTGGTATGCAATCTCTACAGTAAGGATGAAGTCTCTAGGTACATACCTGTCATCAAGCTATTTGTTATCGGGGAAATCTGTAATGGCTGAAAGGAACATTCCAAGACGAATCACGAGTGAACCGAGAGGACCCTAGTCGGAGATCTCAATCACATCCGAGTCCACAACCGCATCTTGATCTATCGCCTTTCTTTTGCGTGCGCGTCTGTGAGTAGGATCGGGGGGGTTGACTGTACCGTAGTCTCCCGACATTTCCTCATCCGATGAGATAACAATCAACGACGGATCACGAGACATGCGATGATCCGATGACTGAGTGGACTGAGGCATAGGAGATTCCGTCGAGCCGCTCAATGACGAGGCACGGGTAGTACTTTTTGCTTTATCTTGGATCCTCCTACTGGGTTTAGCACCAGAAGAGGAGATGGGATCTGGAGCTAGCAGTCTCGTACCCAAAACCAAACTAGACGACTTCTTCCTAGCAGAGGGTATACTCGTGCGGCGGTGCGACATCGTGCCTTCCGTTCCAGTGTCTTTGTCCTCGCCCCTTCCTTCTTTGTCGGTGCTAACACCAAGAGCCCCCTGTTCAATCATCCCTACCTGTTCAAAGAACGACTCATCCACGTCCATATCAAATGAGAGATCGTCGAAAGGGTCAGGAGATGCAGGCCACTTTTCATGCGACACGTGCTTGGCTGAAGCAACCAACGACGACCTTGTAAGTGTAGATCCAAGATTCATAACGGGTGAAATCGGCCAGTCTGGGCTTGGCGGGGGAATAGGGCGGGGGGAAAGACCAATGTCGGGGATCATTTTAGATCCGGATGAACGGGAAGTGAAATAAGGAGATGCTTTGACCGTGGAAGAAGTAGACGAGGCTTGGAGAGAGGAGGATACGACCTCTGTACCGAGGCGTGAGGTTTGTTTAGTGTCTGAGCCGGAAGAGTGCTGTCTTTTAGACGTCAGAGGAGGCCTAGTGGGCGATGGGGCGCAGGCACCATCACGCTGATTCGGTGGCGCGTCGGTCGCCTCGTCTATTTGAACGGCCATTTCGCGTAGGACATCAGGATCTACATCATCTGCATACATGTCGTCAATGTCAGCGGGCGGTGATCGTGACTGTGCCACTGGTTGGGGCTGTTGGTGTGCACGCCGGGCTGGTGGTTGGTTAGGCGGATTTGCCGGTGGCGGGGTTGCAGCGCGCGCCTCGGGTGGGGGATCTGGACGACTATGAGCAGGTCAGCCCAGCGGAAAGACGTAGCGACGTGGAGTGACGCAATGATATACATACCCTAACCGTTTCCTGAGGGAACTTAGAAAAACATGTTTGCTATTGACGTCGTGGTCTTCGGTCCTGTAACCGCGAAGTGTGACATTTGATGGTTCGAGGAAGGCAATGCCGTTTCGTATAGGTGTAGATTTAAGAACCATCTGTTAGGATTGATGTAAACGAGACGCGTGGTGAGACCACGAGGAACACACTTTGTACCCGAGGGGCGTCGTGCCTAATTCCAGCTGAGGAAAGGACTCAAACTCGATGGCCCTAAAGGTAGTTAGGCCATCCGAGAGCTCAAATCTGAGCATACCGCGGGGAAACTTGGGGATCGGCCCCTCGTCTTCGTCGAGATGCTGTTCGGCGTTCTCTTCTCGTGCTAGACCCAGGTCTGCTCGATCGAGACGGGTCTGATGTATATTAATAAGACTAAATGCAGAATATGCAATCTCTGTGATGCTCTTAATTTCAACGAGCAGCGGTGTCGAGCCGGTGGTATTGCTCTGACGAGGTTGGCGGAGAGGGCGGCGAGCGCGGGGTGGACGCGGACGGGCCGCGTTTGGATTGGAAGCAACGAGACGAGGATCGATGCCTGATCCAGGTACTGTCGAGTCGGCAAGGTTAGACTGGAGAAGTTGTGCTTCGACGTGCTGGATGAACTGGTCAAAGTCTCTGTCCGGATCTAGGCCCAGCTCGGACGAGACCCAGTCTGAGCAGTCTGTAAGCCATTCCTAGTGGCTTTATTGGGATATGGTACAAGGAGCAGAACGCATACGCACCTGGTCGATGGCTGGTCTCCGGTAGTTCTGCGCGATCCACGCCTGGATGCGCGGATGAGCAGGCATGAGCGAAAGCGCGACAGATCACGTGCCTACTGTGGTATGCTTCGGTCGGCGATGTCGCAGCTGCCCCGTCTGCCCGTGCCAGACATTAAGAGGACGCTGGACGGGTATCTTCGTTCTGTGCAGCCAGTCCTCCTCGCCGATGAGCACAGCGGTGGACCCTCTTTTGCCGCTGCCTATGCCCGACAGCAAGCACTTGTCAGTGCATTTTTCGACGGCCCGGCACGGCGCGCACAGGCACGTCTTCACGCACTCGACAAGATCTCTCCTCACAACTGGCTCGATGACAACTTTTGGAGGAAGAAGACCTATCTCGAGTGGAGAGCACCCCTCCTCGTGAACTCGAACTGGTGGCTCGCCTTTGTGAATGATCCCAGTGTCCCACCCAAGGTGGTCACGAGCCACGCCGAAGGCGTCACTCCTTGGCAAGTGAGGAGAGCAGCCTGTCTTGTGCATGGCATCCTTGATTTCAAGCATCGAATGCATTCGTACGCATCTTTTCAATTTTCCTTCACTAGCTCACTTTCGCGAGAGACAGGCAGGAACTCTACCCAGATACCACACGGATAGGTATTACCATGTCCTCGCTCCTCACCTTCGCTCATATACCACTGACAGGTCTGTGGCTAAGACACGCCACCGCCCAAATATTCAACCTCTGCCGTCTCCCTCAAGATCCTTCTGACACTCTTACCATCCCTGCACCATCCTCTTCACCCTGGGCGTCCACAGTCACAGTCCTAGTTCATGATTATTACTATGCGCTCCGTGTTGTAGACCCAGCCACTGGTGCACCCTTGCATGTTGATGAGATCGAGCGTGGTATAAGGGCACTTGTAGCTGATGTTTGGCGTCGCCGGCGCAATGGTGAACTGCCTGTAGAAGTCGGCGTCCTCTCAGCAGATGACAGAGATGAGTGGTCTCGGGTATAAATCTGCGCTCCCTCTTTATTCTCGCTCTAACCTGACGTCGCTTGGCTAACATCACAGAACTACTCCACGCTGTTGTCCATTTCCCAACAAAATAAACACTCGTTCGAAGCTATTCATCAGTCTTTATTCGCCGTCTCTCTTGACCATTGGCCCGCCCCTTCTGTACCTGCAGACCGACGTGACGGAAACCTTCCCCTCACTTTCGACAACGGTCAATGTACCCCTGATTCGTCCCTCTCTCAACCTTTTTCAACGGTGCCTGCTGATCTCTTGTCTCACCAATACGCGGTCCGTTCCTCTCCTTCTGCGCTCAACCGCTTTTTCGACAAACCTCTATCTCTCATTGTCGAGCCCAGTACACGAGCAGGTGCCATGGGTGAACATTCCCCAGTGGATGCATTGGTCCCGAGCGTAGTTTGTGAGTGGGCAGTCGCTGGGGCAAATGGGGCCAGTATCTGCGGGGGTCTTGCAGACGTTCCGCTCGAGAATGTCTATCGAGAAGGCACATTGGAAGATCTAGAAGCTGGGTCAGGCTCACGTTGGGCACAGCTCAACTTCGTCTCCTCGCCATCGATACAGACTGCGATTGAGATTGCGAAGCGACATGCACGGACACTAATCTCGAACTCGGACCACCAAGTATCTTATTTTGGAGAATGGGGAGGTGAGGAGATGAAGCGAGTGTGTGAGTCTTCGTGTCTCCTTACTTGTCAGAAGTACTCATTGTCCCTACAATAGCGTCCTACCAACCTGATGCGTTTGTCCAGCTTGCACTCCAACTTGCATACTTTCGAATTCATCAACGCCCAACCCCTGTATATGAAACGGCACTCACCAGAACATTCCAGCATGGACGTACCGAGACAATACGTTCGTTCACGACGGAGAGTTATGCTTTTCTGAGGGCGTTCGCGGAGTGGAGGGGGAGAACAGCAAATCAGACTCGGAGCAAAGTGAGCACAGTGGATGTTGACGTGAGATGACGCTGACGACATCGTTTCTCCTCACGCAAACCACTTGCCTATTCCCTTGTCTCATTGTCTTTCCCATGTCGACATCGAAACATTTTCTTGCATGACAATGCACAATGCAGCCTCCGCCTCATCTTCACCCTTTTCTCCAGTCTGCTCTCAAAGCTCATTCCTCGCTCACCCGCTCAGCGACAATGGGCCGCGGGATCGATCGACATCTTCTTGGCCTACAATGTATCCTCGGTGATGAATGGGCGTGGCTTGACGACGATAGCGAAACATCGTTGGATGTCAGCCAAGACCCCTGCTCTCGAGGGACCACAGAACGCGTAGGGGCAACGTCCAAGCCTATTTCAGGTTTAGAAACAAGTGTCCCCCTCTTTGAAGATGCTATTTTCAAGAGCAGTCAGGAGTGGCGGCTGTCGACGAGTGGTTTGAGTGAAGGATGGTGGTTCAGGGGAACTGGGTGAGTCCCCATGTCAACTCATATCCCAATCTCATTCCCCAAGTATTGCATACCTCCTGTGTTATTAATGACAATTTCATCCTCGCAGGTTCGGATCGCTGTACGAACATGGCTATGGGATAAACTGTAAGCATTTGTTTTCTTCGCTGTCCGCTGTCCGGCACTGACCCTGAGGACGTCTCATCTTGCTTGACAAAATTGCTGTGGACTACACCGATCACTATTTTGACGATGCTTTCGGTGATCTCGTGTCATCGATAGACCTCATCGGCCCGCATGTCGTCAAATTTTGCGTCGAATCCAAGCATTCGTGTCCGACGACGTCCACACGTGTCTTTCTCGAACATGTCGCGGACGCGCTTCGAGACATGAGGGAAGTATGTCTGAGCGCGAAAGAAGGCGGGGAAGATGAAGTCGTGTCCGCAAATGCTCGACATGCTGATATGCCACGCGCAGACATGGACCATCCTTCGACCCACCCCCTCGATACGGGTCGACAGCTCGGGAATTCTGTCCTTGCGAAACCACGATTATAATTATATCACTAATAATAAATAAACGAACGCGGCGCATATAGACTATACAACCGTATCTGCACTCTATAGATGGACTGTCGAACCACCACTCATATCATACCTTGGATGATGTCTATACATTCTACGTAGAACATCGTGAATGAAGGCATGGCATTGTTGCATGCTAAAATCAAGGTTCGATATATCGACATTGAGAACCAAGAAACCAACTTATATGCATGAAGAGAGCGACGTCCATCTGCGATGGCCCCCGTCTGATTCGCTTGATCTTAGTGTCGCATAGAAAAAGCAGCTCACATATCGGATTTTCCAGGGTTTGCTCGTTTGCAGTTTTGAAAGACCTCCTGGATTCGCCACAGAGTTATTCGCGCTCCCAGCGCGGCCGGGAAATACACGGACCAAGCTGAATATCCTGTCAAACATAGCGGAGACCGGAAAAGGCCCGTGGGCCGTGACGATGAGAGACATCTGTTGTCGATAATGCTGGTCGCGAAAGTTGAGTTTGCTACACGTTCAGTGGTCATCGGACTGGTCAAACGGTTCAGCAGACAACATACGCAACAAAACTGCGTCATATCATACTGAAACCTGACGAGTTTCAGATCCGAGTTCTCAGTGAAGCTTCCTGTGCAATGATCTGCGCACCTCATTTAATGATCCCAGCTGGAGTAGCCGACTCCCATCAGAGACCATCCCGCGGCCCCGCCCAGGGTTACTGTACCCTTCTCACGAGAAGTCATTGAAGGGTCCGGTGACGCGATTGGACGATTCCACAATGAGGCGACCTAGGAGGATAAATGAGTGTGTCGGCGTATCTCACGGTGTGTGGATATACCTGATGCCATCCAAGGTTGACGTGGACATGGGACTCCCTGGCCAGAATCGTAGTGACAATGACAACGAGGAACAGAGCACGACACGTGGATCAATATTCTCATGATCTAGCTTGAGCACGTTCGACAGCTACGTGTGGGTCGTGTTTATGTGTCAATCAGCGCTGGAGTGCGCGGTCAAGAGGAACGGGTTGGTGGCCACGACAAACCATGGTGAAAGCGTTGATCATGAGGCCTTGTCGAGTATCTGTGGGCCATACTCACCCGAGCCCACCCCTGGAAAGGGTCTAGCTCAGAGAATGTCGAGAGTCCGCCCTGTATGGTATGAGTAGTTTGGTACAGCCGCGACATGGCACTGGTCCATTAACACAAAAGAACATACTCGTACAAGTAAAAAGTTGTAGACTAGATGCAACCTGTCATGGTTTCGTGGACAGCTTTCTCGACAGACTCCTCATACGCTCTGCGTTGAGCTTTCGGCGTGCAATGTCGTTCTCCACAGTCAGGCTAGTTTTCATGACACCTGCGTTGGCCTTGGGGGCGACAGTATAATTGCCGAGATCCCTGTATGGAATCAGGACGGTGTTCTTTCTGACGCGGTGCTTTTCGTGTCCCTTTGCACGTGCCATGATGGCGTTGAGACGTTCATTGTTACGTTCCGCGGTATCGTCTTCTGCGGTAGGAACGACGCGATCGCGATAGGAGGCGCTACGTTTGATGATGGGACGAGACCAAGTGGAGATGAGGTCATTGGCTATGCGCTGTATGTCATGATGGACACGTTTGCATTTGGTGTAAAATAAAATGATGCGACCCAACCCAGATTCTTTGAGGACAGAGCTATCGATGAATTCCATTTTTCTCAGGATCGGGAAAAAGTCGCGCTGGATGTTCAAAGCGGGGAGCGAGCGATCTGGGAGAGGCTCAAGCCATCTGCGGACACCCTCAAGAAGGTTGTTGTCTATAATGGATTGTGAGAGTGATTGCCTGTGGGACAGTTAGCAAGCGGCGAAGGAGAAGAAAGGCGGCGTACTTGCGAAGGACCTCCATGACCTGCGGGAGGAGTTTGAGCTTGTTTACTGCGGGTACCTTCTCGCGATTCGCCTGTTCATCTTCGGCTGCGGCACCTAGCATGGCTTCACGAAGACGAGAGACTTCTTCATCTGCAAAGCGATCGAGAGCGTCCTCGTCGTCCTTTTTGCGCTTCTTTTGCCGAGAACTTTTTTTGGGTTTGAGGATGGCATCGACCTGCATTGCGAGCCGAAGCTTGTTCGCTGGAGGGAGGATTGGAAGTAGGTCTGGGACATGGGGAGGAGAGACGGACCCTTCTCTGGGGGAAGCTCGCTCAAGTCTTCCTCGGTGATCTGTTTTCGCTTGCGTTTTTTCTGAGTCTGGCGGCCATCGCGATCATCTGTGCGGCGCTTGACTCGACGTTTCTGCTTCTCGGGGCGTTCCTGTTCGTACGCATCGCTCGACTCGGCGGACGACCCCGAGAGCTCCTGTTCGACGGGTGGGGGTCTCGGACGTTGGCGGTGTTGGGGGACGTCTGGGGAGAGATGAGGGCGGTTGGGGTGCGAGCGGGAAGACGTACCTTCCTCTTCGGAAGAGAGTTCAGAGCCATCACCAAAGATGTCTCGCTCGAGGGTGTGCGCCTGTTCGAGAGTCAGAACGTCGTCGAGAACGATGCGAACACTTGCCTGTGCCATCGTGGTCAGAAGCAACGTGTGGTAAACAGGGCTAAAGTGACTAAACGGAGGGTGGACATGTCTCTTTCCGCAGGGCCGGTATGTTCCCCTTCCTCACCATGGATCCCTACCCAGCGGACAGTACACCCTCCCTCACAAACTCGGACGCCTCCTCCTCCTCCTCCGACCCACCCTCCATCGAGGATCGCCCGCTCCCACCCCTCCCCGCTCAGGGTCACCGTCAAATCCAGGACCATCGAAAACCGTTCTTCATGCAACCATCCACCGTTCACCTGGCCCTTCCTAAACCCGCCCCCCCCTTGGTCAGGTCCAAAGCCTGGCGCAACATGCACCGGAACGCCGTGCTGGCACTGCGGGATCCCCGACTCTTCGCCCGAATCCTCCACTTTATTGCTTGGGACGATCTCTACGCTCTCTTTGCGACTTGCGCCGGCATAAGGCGTCTCTGGGCCTCGCGCGGCATCAGAGACGTCATTCTCTCCTCTTACTTACCAGGTTATCGTGTAGCCTTGCGGCAGAGGGATCTCTCCATGCTCCACGCCGTCGATGTCACCCTCCATGATCTCCACCTCCTCTGTTCGTCCTTCTCTCCCCTCGTCATATGTACGTTAATCAACTCTCGATTCAGTACTCTCCCAACGAGTCCCGCTTCACCAATATCCTATGCATGCACTTGCTAGTATATCGAGACCACCTACTCACGACTCTTCGAGCGACAGCTCAAGCGTCACCACCACCAGAAAACTCGCTGCTTTTGCTAGTACACATTCCCGTTTCGTCCTTCTCTTACAGTCACTCGTTCATAGCTCTCCTCTCCCGTTACCTATCGACTCTGACCTCCCTCGCCAGCCCTCCCGGTTTTCATCACCGCCCGGCTCTCCGCCTCGTGTCCTCCGCGAACTCACTTTCCCTGCTCCACTCTCTTACCTCTCTGATCTCTCTGATGTCCCTTCTGATGCCAGCGTTCACAGCTCCTCAGACACCCGGAGTTCAATCAGTGCCGCACGTTCTCGGACAAACGTCTCCAGTCCCCTGTCGCGGACCAGTCCCTTTGCACAACCCCCGGTCAAGGCACGCTCAAGGAAGCTTTCTATTTTTGCGACTACTCCTCACCCTAAACCCCCACCACCAATGGAGCCCCGCTTGCTCAGGTACTACGACGCTGCTTGGCGGCGTTCCCCTGCCACGCGGAGTGTCCCGAACACACCGCCTGTCCCCCCGTTCTCCGACACTCGCACCTCCTGTTCTGAAGAAGACATCTCACGCCCGTTTGCCAGGACGCACAAACGCCACTCCTCTGCTGAAATTTCTTGTGCATCCTCAATCAGCGGTAGCTCGTCCTCTATTCGAAGAGCGCCAAACGACATACGCATGCCCAATTCTCCTCACGATCTTTCTTACGCACTTTCAAGGACGCGTGCCCCCATTCTTCGTGTCTTCGTACCCTGTAACGCCCTCTCCCCCAACGCCATTGCAGCCTGTACAGCACAACTACACGCCGGGGAACTCTGGCAGTACCTTTCGATTGGAGATATTGTTTGCAACTTTGGTTACGTTCCCTCGACTCCCGATGGCACCCAGTCTCAACTGGATCTTTCTCCAGAAGAGCGATCTACATCTCGGAATACCTGGCTACTCTTTGACGGCCATGCCCTACTTCCCTTTTCTCCTCCAGATCCGCCACCACTCTCGGACTCTCTGAGCCTTCCTTCGCCCTTCTACTACGCTCACCTCATGTCTTTCAACGTGAACCCTACCTTCACTTTTGCGCCGCCAGGCGGTGGAGTTGTCCCCGAGACGTCACTTATAAACACATCAACACGCGTTCCGAGCCCCCACTCGCCTGGCGGTTGGGCAATGGCAAAAAGGTATATGTGGATAGCGCGCGCACGCGTAGGAATGGGCTTTATGGATGTCGACGACGGCCTTGGCGAAGGCTGGCGGGGGGAATGGGTCCTCGAGGCGGAAGGGACTCAAGAAGGCAGACACACTCTGCTTAATTGCATCTCCAGACGCGCGGGCGAGGTATTCGTTTGGGAGCTTGTGCGAGAAAAGAGTGGCGGGGGCCGCATCTGGTTTCGGTAAGCAGTCGCTCTGCACTGGTGTCCATCCCTCATGGTCTCTGTCCACAGACTCATTAGACCTGTAGTTCCACCAAAAGACAATTTGATGAACGCTGACTTTGTTCGCTCTTATCTATCATAGGACGTTTTGAACTTAGATTGTATATTTTACTTGCAATACTGGACGCTACCGTGCCCGTCGGACACTACACTGGGTAACGTGTACGTACCGTCGCGATCTAGCCTTCACATCTACCTGTTCTCTTTTCTGTTATTGCTAAATGTTGTTGTGGACTATCCTTCACCCTAGCGAAGACAGTGCACTTTCCGCTTCCTACTCAGTCAGACCAAATTATCCTACGCCGTTACTTACGCAGCTTTCGGAGCCGCGCAGCACTACTTCGACAGTACATCATGTAAGCTTAGCGATACCAGTGCCCAAGAACTGGGCCAATTCAAATCCCCCCTGGGGGGCTGTTACCACGCCTGCCTTTTCAAGGACGCTGACACGCAGGTGGGGAGCGATGTTAGTGCGTTTCCGTCGCCACGGCCTCCATGACGTAGTACTCACGCAAGCGTGTCCGTGATGACGCGGGCTGGAATTTCTGCGCAGTCGTTTGGGAATGTGACAGCCTGTAGCCATGCCTACATCCAGGTGAGAGCGGAGATCACGCATCAATCCACTAGGCGATGAGAAAAGAAAGGTAAAAAACGAGACCTACCTTGACGTCCTCTTCGGGATAGCCAAACGTGTGCTGGATGAACGCCAGGCTCGGACCTGCGCGGTGCTCGGGGGAGGCAAACGTCCGTACATAGCCCGAGAGCTTATCCAGGAATTCGCGCACGTCCGCAGGCGCCGCGCGGGTGGGATGCGCCGCGATGAGCCACGACGGCCACGGTGTCGGAACGTCGCCAATCTGACGTTACGTGTGTACATGAGTGCTCCAGATCAACATCCGCCCCCACGTAGAGCGAGGGAACGTGAGGACGATCCCAGGGTAGCATTCGACGTACGAAGTGACATTCGCCCGCATCGGCAAATGGTTTCGTGGTAAACCATTCCCACATGAACGCGCTCGTTGACCTGTCATTGACCGAATGGATCAAGCCGCGAATGTCGTTGTTGACTGCGGAGCACGGCCTACATAAGGTACGCACAAGAACAGCATGTTGACGTACCCTGGAATTGAAGGTCCTCAGTGGACCAGCCTTGCTGTAGCGCCATTACGTACGCCATGGTATGGCTACCACTAAGGTAGGCGTGAGGGAGCGGGATAGGTACATACTACGCCGACAGGGGCAGACGGCCTACCTCCCATATCTTGAGATCCCGAGAGTCGTGCCCCGAAGATCGGATATCTGCTTGTACTCAGAGTCCTTGGGCCTTGTGATCACGGCCCTGCGATACGATATCAGCCTATTCTCATTCGGGATGAGACGGTGAACGTGCCATCTCAGGGGAGAAGTGACATAGCTCCCGACGAGTTTATACGATTCGGATCCATTTGCAATGCCCGCTATCAAGGGATCCGTCAGTGCGCTGTCATATCATACGGTCAGGAACGTTGGTACGCCGCCACGGGAAAATGGAGGCATACGTACATTGCAACATCGATCACATCGTCTGTCAGACGGGAGATCAGCTGGCCCGTCCCACCTAGCACGGTCATTCATCTATGAACCAGCTAATAGGCGCTGCAAGTCGTACTAGGGCATTCTACGAGCTTAAACGTCTTATCTTGGTCGGCTGTCGCAAATTGCAGCAACGGAGAGCAAAAGTGCTCGCGGACTGTTATGGATGTTATCAGTACCAACTGATTCTTACACATCCCACCGGGAAAAAATCACCGTATCCTACCCTTAGAGGCATCGATGCGCTGAGGAAAAAGGTCTCTGGTAGACTGGTGAAAGCCCGGTTGCTGACGATGATCTTGGACCATGTTTCAGGCCTGTGAAAGTGCCTCTTTGGCTACATTTACTAATCAAGCATAAATATTTGAAGGGAATGTACAAGCGACCGGCGAACAAAAGCTACACTCGTGTAACATGCGGGGCCGGCGAAAAGTGTTCACTGTATCAAAATCATCCACGCTAACACAAAGTAAAAGAGCCTAGGGAAACTGAGACAGACTGTGTGCACGAATGGTGAACCACTCACAACAGAGGATATACAGCAAGGAGGATACGCTGTTGCTCTATCTTTGTACCATCCAAAAAGTTTATAGAGGCTGTTATATCAATGAGCGGTGAATAATATCGCAAAAAGAACGATGAATTACCCCAGATGCACCAAGCCCATGCGGCTAGCGCAATTGGCGCACGTATCCATATGATGCGGACAAAGCAGGATATGAGTGCCGCAATGTCCAAGGGTGCTATACAGTATCCCAAAACACATAGACCCTGGAAGAACGAGCTTTAAAGACAGTTAAAGATGTGCATACTGCCAGTTTGTGTTTATACATACACTCGCCCTCCGAGTAGCTAGAAGCAAAAGATGTGTAGGAGACAACATTGCAAACATTTCCTGGACATACCTTTGCCTGGATAGTCACCACAAGAGACCCAACAGAGACGATCACAACCACACTAGTGAATACCCCGAGAGCCTGGCTGGTTGGCGCCTTCAATGAAGGTGAGTCGGATTATGCAAAAGTGTCCAGATATCGTACATTCACGCTGAGCATCATACCAAGGGCAAGGCAGAGTAACAGAGGTCCCCAGAGATCCCAATCCCTAGCACGAGTTAGACCGTATTCTCTAACCGATCACCAAACATACCTCAGAACTTCGCGACCGCCAGCTTTCCGAGGATACAACACTTGGGCGAGTTTAGAGTATATGGAAAGAAGGTCACGCGCCTATGCGTCAGTGGTCAGTAGAGTGAATGGGTCAAGGGTTAACACGAACAATCGTTGTAGTTATGGGCTCATCGAGGGTGTCGACTCCCGTGTATCTATATTGAAGTGATTTTCAGTTGGATGAACGAACGAACGAGCGACACATACCGCGTTTCGACCCGAATACCACCTACTGTCTGCCTGGCGGGCTTGTGAGGCGCGTTCGAGCTACCAATGTTCCCCGAGACGCCTTGCGCAGGTAGTCCAGCACTGCCTGTTTGCGCGGCTTGATCTTGCGCGCGTGATTTTCCCTTGTCTATGGCTGGCGCAGGTAGACCTGGCGCGGTGAATCCGGGGATATCTTGTTCGTCCAGCTCATCGTCATCCTCGTCTGACAGATGGTCAGACTACGTCGATCGGGTGTAAAATTGGACATGCCTGCTTCGATGAACCTCGAGGAGGAGGATATTGGCGCTTTCCCCAACGCCATATCCAAGTGGCCTTGTGGCTTTCTGAGACGGTGCGTTCGTCGGCGCGGCAACAGAATGAAGTCGCGGTCACGTGCATTTTCTCACGGTCGTGCAAGTCCATATCGGTAAATGAGTGACGCGTCATCTCGTCTGCACTTGACAAGAAACACAACGATGGTGTGTACCGTCTCCTTCGACATCGCAGATACACTTATGTCGCTTGCAGGGGAATGCGCCTTCAGGAATACCGCCTGCTCATGGCCAGAACCAAGACAACAAGGATAAGAAAGACCAGCAACCACATCAGAAGAAGTGGGAACCACCCCTCCCAACGCGGGTTGGAAAGAAGAAGAGGCGTGGCCCCGCGACAGCATCTAAATTGCCTCCCATCTACCCGAGTACACGGTGTCGCCTGCGCCTCCTCAAGATGGAACGCATCAAGGACTACCTCATCCTTGAGGAAGAGTTTATCCAGAACCAAGAACGTTTGAAGCCCGAGTCATCCAGAGAGGAGAAGAATCAAGACGAGAGGTCGAAAGTCGATGATCTGCGCGGCACGCCGATGGCGGTTGGAACTCTGGAGGAAATCATCGATGATGACCATGCCATCATCAGCACCGCGTCTGGGCCAGAGTCATATGTGCCAATCATGAGCTTTGTCGACAAGGACCGCATCGAACCCGGGTGCTCGGTACTATTACACCACAAGAATCAGGCCGTTGTCGGTGTTTTGGAAGACGACACAGACCCGCTGGTCAGCGTTATGAAACTCGAAAAAGCCCCCACGGAGAGTTATGCAGACATTGGTGGTCTCGAGCAGCAAATACAAGAGATAAAGGTGGGCATGGTAGAAAATTCAGTGGATGAGCGACTCAATTCTTGTGCAGGAATCCGTTGAGCTTCCACTTACACATCCGGAGCTCTATGAAGAGATGGGCATTAAGCCACCGAAAGGTGTCATTCTTTATGGCGTTCCTGGAACGGGAAAGACTCTCCTAGCCAAAGCTGTCGCGAATCAGACTTCTGCCACTTTCTTGCGCGTCGTTGGTTCTGAGCTCATACAGAAATATCTCGGGGATGGACCAAAGCTCGTTCGGGAGCTGTTCCGAGTAGCAGAAGAACACGCCCCAAGTATTGTGTTCATTGATGAAATTGATGCCATTGGCACTAAGCGGTACGCGAGATTTGTGTATTTGCCCGTCTAACCTGAACTAATTTTCTTTTAGATATGATTCGACTTCGGGAGGCGAGCGTGAAATTCAGCGGACAATGTTAGAGCTGCTCAACCAACTTGATGGGTTCGACACCCGTGGTGATGTTAAAGTCATCATGGCTACCAACAGGATCGAAACACTTGATCCAGCTCTCATTCGTCCTGGTCGGATCGACCGGAAGATTGAATTCCCTCTACCAGATGTAAAGACAAAGCGGCATATTTTCCGGTACGTTGCACGTAGTGCCTTGTTTACCGTTATTCATGTGATTTGCCTAGGTTACATACAGGGCGGATGAGCTTGAATGATGATGTTGATCTGGAAGAGTTTGTTATGGCGAAAGATGATCTCTCAGGTGCCGATATCAAGGCAGTGTGTACGGAGGCGGGTTTGCTTGCATTGAGAGAGCGGCGGATGCGCGTGTCCAAGACCGATTTCACCACAGCAAGGGAAAAGGTGAGCAGTTCACGCGGGTTTTTTTTTTCGAGTCTCATTGGCTTGACTCTTGCAGGTGCTGTTTAGAAAGAACGAGGGCACTCCGGAGGGCCTCTATTTGTAGACGTCTGGCGATGACTTTTCGGAAGACTGCATTCACTTTCTAAATTTCCCTTTGCATATGTTCCACCCTGGTCATCTGGAGACGTCTGACACCCTGCACCTGTGGGACGAACTCGAAAATCACACTGTCTGTTATCCATATGTTTGTTGCCGGGGTATAGTAAGTGGATGCCTGATCGCATCGTCTGCCATTATCACTCGCCAGCACGTGCTCCGACTCTATCTTTAAACTCCGAAGCTCCGTTCTAAATTGTGTCCCCCATGTTGTGCTCGACTCGCCAATCCATCCACCAACCAGACCAACGCTAGGGTAAGCGGCTCTCTTTCTCTGTGCTCCATTACGATGATTCAATGATCACCTCAACCCGAGCCAATTGGCACTGGGGAAAACATACACCAAACCTAAGAACAGCCATCTGATTCTTTTGTACTACCGTCTCAACTTCTGTTTGCTAACCTCCCTCATTTCAGAACGTAAAACACCGGTATCTTACAAATCGACAGAACGTGCTAATGTCAAGCACCAATGAACAGAGTGCAACTATTTCTGCCTGATCAGTTCGGTTATTTTTACTTCTCTTTCGCGCTGTCGCAAAGGTCAGTCCTGTTCGTGTATGTGGTGGCGTTGACAGACCTCGTCCGTTGCCTTTGTAATGCGGAGTCTTTCTACGTTGCGCGCGCATTCAGTGATTCGTGCCTCCATTTCTCTCACTGTTTCCCTTGCTGAATCCAACCGTTCTTGTTGGGCAAGAGCCTCCCCTTCCTTTCCTTCCCACCGTGCGCGCTCCTCGGTGCAACGTGCTTCCGCACGAGCACGCAATTCGGCTGCTCGAGCCCGCTCCTCTTGAAATCTGCTTTCGGCCTTCTGTGCGCCAGAGAGCGCCTTGGCATACGAAGCTTCGGCTTTTGTTTCTCGTTGGATCGCTGCTTTATGAAGGCTTTGAAGGGCAGAGAGGGCCCTTAGAGCCGAGTCTAGAGCCACTTTCTCTGTGGTTGATTCCGTCTTGAGAAGCCTTGAAAACCTCTTGGACTCCTTTCCTGCCATTTTTTATCAGCCTTGTGTGGATTGTCTTCTTTGTTGGAAAGCCCACTTTCTTCTTTTACAATTCTGCTCCTCTGCTTTTGACTTAGTGACCGTTCAGCCTGAGCACCTCTGACGAAGAGACTTCGATTCACGTCGGGCTCGGCGATCGGTCCCATAAGCGGTGCGCCGTTCGCAAATGCAGATGTCGCGGCGGTGGTGTGCGTGCTTCTTGTCGTCCGAGTTGACCCTACCCTTCCCAAAGCACTGCCAGTTCCGCCAGAAGTCGCCTTTATTGCGGATAGATGTTTTTCCCGGTCATCAGGTTCAATGAAGGGTTCAATGGGGAGAGAAAGGAGGGAAGGAGTGTTTTGTCCTGCTTCGCCGTTTGTGTGCCCCAAAGGCGAGCTCCTTCCTTCCGTATAAGGTTGATCGATGATGCCAGGGTTTCCCGGAGCTGCAAGGTGAAGGGCTGCAGTGATGGGTGAAGACCACCTGTCGGATAAGCCGTCGTTCTCACCTTCGGGTCTAAAGGAACTGCTTCCCTGTCTTTCCTCGGTAACGCCATCTGTACGAAAGTGCATGACGGGCGCGTCGTAGTAGCTGGTGTGACCACTGGACACGGAAGGCGTCGGGGTCGCAGAGGAGACAAACGCAAAGGACATGTCCGCCCGCAATGAAATTGAGGCAGTGTTAAATAACAATCCCGACCGGTGGGTGAGCGACGTCATCGTCTAACCCCTAGTAGTTACGCCCATCTACCACAATGCCCCATCGAACTCACGGACTGCCGTGACCAACAATTCGTCTTCCTGTTCAGCGTACAATGCCTTGACAACCTCCTGCTCTTTCCAACCCCCGCCTTTGACAGGCTCCAGACTATATTCTATAGACAGCGCGGAAAGTGCCCCCCCGTACGCATGTGAAATGCCTGTATAGCATTAATCAGAACAGCCCTAAAATCATGAGAGGGTAGCAAACCCGTGTCAATAATGAGTACTTTGCCTCCGCAGCGCGCCACGATGTTTTGCAAGTGGGGCGTGTGACCCATTACCATCCGACGTGTACCGGTCTTCTCCAAGACCTGGTCCACAAGCGCGCACATCTTGGACTCTTCTTCCTCTGCCCACCCACGGTACCACAGAGGACCATCACCGCCATAAAGACGCGCCTCCTCGCGCGTCGTCCCAGCGGGTAGCCCCGGGTATGCATGGGGTGGGTGAGGGGGAGGCTGTGGTGAACGAGATCTCAGTTTACGAAGGAGCGATGCTGAGATTTTGTTAATTGCGCTCGGATATGGCTGCAGGTTCGGATATGTTGGCGCCAGCCCTCCGTGCACGAAAGAGAATGCTGCATGGGAGAGGGGCCCAGCATTCGCACGCGCATACATGCTTCCCTTCTCGGGTGGATAGTCCGTATTGGGAGGCCCTAGAAGGCTGTGGAGAGGAAGGCGGGCAGCAGTCGTGTAATTGGATGCCCAGGTGCTACCGAGCCATCCAGTCGTAACGACCTTTTGACGCGCGCTGATGGAACCGAACGTGTCAATTTCAGAAGAGTAGACGTATCTGTGGTGCGTTCGTCACAATTTACGCGGCAGAAGATTCGGGATAACTACCTCCAGTCACCTGGATGGTACCCGTCAGATGTCTTCTAGTGCGCTGTGAGCCACTCACCAATAGCGTTCATCCACTCATGATTTCCTAGAAGGCTCACCATCTCACCGCCCATGCCGTGAGCTTGTTCTCTGAGTTCCTCCATCCATTGGAAGAGCTCGATGGTATCATCCCCTCTGAGGAATAGGTTAGCAGGTCAGATGCAGATAGCCAACGCATAGACCTGTCTATGATATCCCCTGTCTGAACGAACACGTCGACATTCCCACTCCAATTTCCCTCCTCGTCCACGACACCAGCCATTTGAAGCACGCGTTCTGCGTTGAAAAGATCCCCGTGGATGTCACCAACGGCGACGATTCGCCTAGAAAAGCGAGGTCGTGGTTGGCCGATGCTTACTTCTGAATCGTCGGTGTCTACTGTCTGCTTCGCCGGCCATTGTTGGGCTGCAAAGGGGTCATATAAAGCAGCCTGTACATAATTTACGAGCGTCGAAAGAATAAGTGGGAGCCGAAGACCTGTGCCAAGGTGTGAAGCTGGGCCGAGAGGTGAGGCGTAGGATTGGACCAAGTAGGCGAGCGAGAGAACGAGAAGGAAGAGTGCAACACAAGCTACCGTCGATGAACGAGCCATGGTTGGCCGATGAAACGCGCAGCGACCCGCTCAACGCCAAAGCGAACAAGAGAGAAGATGCCCGTCGTAATGATCGGACCAAATATGTAGTCGTCGGTTGAATGTCCGTGGTGGTGCGCAACGCCGTGCACCTCGAGGCCCTTCGCGTGTACACGGTGCAGCTGGGCTGAACTTCTTCTACTCAGCAACGGGAACGCCGTGTCGGCGATGGGCCAAATTTGGCACCATTTGTATTAGGTCGTCCAAGCTGGTGTTTCAGGGAACCTTCTCCTGCTCCACCGTGTTACTGCGATTAGACCAGACGAATGATCGCCGTCACACATGGCCTCTACTGTTAAACGGTACATGCGCACGGCGGTCTCTTGGACATAGCGTGTTCATTGTCAAGTACACACCGCTAGCGAGCGTCGGGAACGAACTATATGCCTATAGATACCATGATAGAGGAGCTTTCTTTGGCAATAGTCTTGAACCGGCGCCCAATTCGCCGATTCCTTGGCAGAGCGAGCTCAAATGCGAGCGGCTTAAGGAGTGAGGTTTTGTAACGTTCGAATCTACTCAGTACCGCGTGAAACGCGTGCAAGCCCAGCCTAGTAACATCACTTGAGCGCATGGTCGGGCATATGTTGCAAGTGGAACCAACCAGAAGAGGTGTGTTTTGTGGATCTCGCACTTTCCGCCGTTTGCCCGGGAGACCTTATTTCTTCCACTCTGCATAATTACCGCGTATGTATATCGAATCGTCTTGCGGATGGTGTCTTGAGAGATGAATGAGAAGCCGAGAAACTCGTAGGAGGGCAACATACTATGCAGGAACTTGACGTTTTTTGAAACATCCATTCCCCAACTATCAAGATAGTAGTGTAGCTTCGCAGCAGTGATGAGGAAACTCCTATAAATGTTCAAGCACACGACGCGTGTACCGTTCAAAACAGTGTCATTGTAGATAATGTGGCCCCTTGACTTGGACAACCTCGGGAGATCATCAGCAACGGGTGGCGTCACTCGAGGGTGGAGACTAACCGTAACATTTTATAAACGAAGTTGACGCCGAGATTCCGGCCTCTATCCACTGTCAGTGAATCTCTCAGGTCTATGTCGGAGGTTCTTAGCAAGCCGGTTTCGATCAGTAGAAGACACCTACCTGTGCCATTATATCGCGTGTAGTCCGCGAGAATCGAAAGGTCCAACATGTTGATCAGTAGCCCACACCAGGGAAAGACTAAGTGATTCCGGTTGGTACACTTTCCGACGAATCTCTGAACGACGTACATTTCTGTCCCGGGGAAACGACATTCATGATTTCCACATCATAATCAAAGTTGGTCAATGTCTTCTCTTGTGATATCTTGCAGCCGTACTCGGGGTGACCTGCCATCATCATCTTCAAAAAGGACATCGCCTTTTGTGGGCAGGTAGTGACGAAGAGATAATCGTCGATCAATCTGAGGAGCACCTGCACGATAAGTCAATCAAATCGGCTGGGATGCGATGCAATTACAACTCACATTTTGCGAATCGTTCGAAAAACTATATTCACTCAACTTTCTGTTCTCCAGATCTCCATAACAATACGAACACAAGAGCGCGGAAAGCACAGACCCCTGAGGGATGCCCACGACTTGACGATAGTACCGTTGACCGATCTATAGAGTTGCTTGGTTAGGAAAGATAGGCTACACGACATTTGGTTTTGCTCGCCTTAACGATATTCTCGTTAATGTGCTCTTCGAGAAGTTGCATCGCAGTCTGCCGACTCTCAACATTGTAGTTCACCTGTCGGAAATGCATATGAAGACTGAGAACACATCACATGAAACATGATACCTGATCAACAAAAACCGTATCCCGCAGCGCATTCGCCAGGCTACGGGCGTAAGCAATGAAGTCGGGGTGCTCATCTGTAAACATGAAGGTCAAGTCGAAGCGATTGGCCATGTGCAGTTTGAAGAACCTTCGGGATACGCCTTCCTTACATACGCCCGTTTGATCTTGCCAGCGACCGGAGTAATCTGTCCATACTTCTGGATAAGGTATGCATCCTGAAAGTACCATGAGTTCCAAGTGTGATCAAACGGCTTCGCGGGCTACCTCGGATATGAGCTCCTTCAGGATCTTCATGAGAGTGGGTTGCGAGATACTGTCGAAGCAAGCCTGAACATCGACCTTCACAAAGTATAACTTGGGTCTTCTTTCGTCAATGCAAGTATCAGATTCCCAATACCGAAATACTTACAATGTTCCTGAAGGGCGATCTTTTAGTAATTTCATCTTGTACGCCTTCAGCCGCGCATATATCTCGTTCGGTCCAAAGACGGAGGCCCCAAGTAGGTCTGGTCGGCGCTGCTACGGATGAAGATACGGTGACTGAACTTATCGCTGCTTTATTACAACACTTACTTTCTCATACGTTAGTATCTGAAAGGTGGCCTGAAGAATCTGGTTGATAGACTGTGCACGGCCGAGATTCGAATGCTGCAAGGTGTCTCGATCGATCCTATGTGACAATTCTCAGATGACACACCTTGTTTTTCGCCATCCTGTGTCTCAAGTTCACAATCGGGCGCACACCCGTTTCCTTAGGAAGGAGGCGAACGAACGAGAACCCAAGTCTGCGTTGTCGAATGATTTCTTCAGCTTCTCGCTGCAGAAACATCGTCAACGAAAAGCAGGGCGAGGCGAATCAAATTAACAACCTTCTGTATTTCCTCGAAGGTTTTCTCGCTGAGGTGATCTATCAATGGAACACACAGGGTTTCCCAATCGTCTTGTCTGAAGTACAAGACTCGGTTACGGAATGCAGAGGAATTGGTTACGTAGAACGTCGTCTGGAGTTGAAACGTGTATTCGAGCTTATTTTTCTATCGAGGGTTCGCGCACCTTGATTAACGGAATGACAAATGAATCAAAATACCAGAACATGAACTCTTCTAGCAACTCGCGCCGCTTCAAAGAATCTGTCACCGGGACTCGGCCATGATGACATCCAGGCGCTCCCGAAGGGATAAGCCAGTCGCAATCGGCGGTGCTGAACCCTTGAAGGATATGATGGAGTGATACCGTTTCGAAGCGTCGGGCCACAATGAACTCCTTGACGCCTGCGAAGCACAGTGAATAAAACTTGCGAAGCCATCGGAGTACATACGGTTCTGAACCAGCTTGAAATTCCTCCGAGATCCCCAGAATTGTTTTGGGATCACAACCTTCGTCACAAGCATGACATAACGGAAAACCTGTGTGTAGCATGAGTTCTACATTTGCGAGGCGCCTTCCACACGTACTTCAAGATAACTACATGTGAACTCGGTGAAACGAGGTTTATGTGCATTGGAATTCCTAGCCTGAGAAAGTCCTTGAGGGAGGATCGAGTTTCCGTTCGAGTCGAAAGACACGTCGTCGCTGTGTCTCGTAGGCTGAGAGTCAGGTCGTATAGAATGCTCGGAAACCATTTCCTACTTCTATCAGGGACGGCTTTTTTTGAAACATAAGACACGCGCACCAGGATAATGCTGCTATCCATTGCCTGATTGTCGGCACTAACAATCTATGTGAGGTTAACGACTGGGACCTGAAAACCAGAGATTCGAGCGAAATCGTTACCTTTGAGGGACAGACCCTGTTACGCAAGGGTTTGTACCCGCACTTGCCGTGTCTCCAAATCATTTTCTCGATTGACGAGAGGACACCTCTGAGGCGCTTGGGGGTTTTACAATTGCCAAGGACCTATACCGCGCATTAAACTCCTGCTTGAACACGAGAGAAACTCTCACTTTAATCTCATGTTCCCTGTCAGAATAGTCCGATTGCTGGTAGTTTTCTTTGAGATTTGCAACGAATACATTCGATAGGCCATACTGCGAAGGGAATATGTATTTGCTGAAGTGACGCGCGTCTTTCGCAAGAGCGCGAGGATCAGGATCCTTATATGTAGCGCGATCGACAGGAGGCTTCTTGGAGTATGATGGACACAAGCGATTCAGGGCATCTGCAGGTAATTCAGGGCAAGAAATCTACGAAACTAAATCACGCACGGTTATAAGGCAATCCGACAACGATTCTGAATGCGTCGGGGTCTCGAGAGGGCCCGGCATAAAATACGCGTGTTCGTACGAAGCTTATATCGGCTGCGGTACGTCTTTTGTTGTAAGCAAGACAAAGGTGGCCAGGTTTGCATGGTAGCACATTACCTTTGGATAGGTTGGCTACAGGACCCTCTTGTCGAGGGTGGTCTGGCGACTTGTTCATGGTAATTCGCTGTGGTCCTGGTCAACCTGGGACGTTTCCGGGGGACTAACTGCTGCGGGGACTCCTTTTTCCGTTTTGGCACTCGACGGTGCAGTCCACTATCAAGGAACCCACCCCCCGGTGGGAGCGAGACGAATATCAATGGCTCTCCTGTGAGCTGGCACAAACATTCGTTAGGTAGCGACATGAACAACGACGTCTTCAAAAGAATATGTATCATTGCATCGGCGCCGATTCTGGGATCAACCTCAGCCCTTGTTTAGTTTTCGGTCCGAAAAGTATTACCTTTGGAGCAAGATTTCCCATTCCGGTGCGTACAAGGCGGTGATGACGGTGTTGATGAATCGATTGTAGATTCCGGAGGACGATGAATGGGCTCGTTCATTGTCTGGAGCCTACTTCCATTGCTATAAGGTGCTAGCAAGAAAATGAGAAGTAACCTACCCGCTGATACCCTATGGCGATAATGTTGTTGGGCCTCACCCTCGAAGCCAAGAACAATCGCTCGTGAGCCTTCTGTACCACCTATTATCGCCGCTCAATGCAGGATACGAGGCACGCAGGTGAACTCACATCTCGCATGTACATCATTGGTGGTATGATCGCGAAGGACGGACGCTGCAAGGCGCCTGGCTTAAGACCAACATAAGACGTTTTGAGCAAATTAAGATACGCGTGCGGATCATCATTGGTAAGGATGGGAGGTATCTCTGAGTTGGGAGTATCGGGATTGCGGGACAAGTCGAGAATCTCGTGCAAGTATCTTTCAAGTGGGACCACTTCACTGAAGTAGAGGTCAAGAACTGCAAGGGTGAGCGACCTTCGCGGTGCACTTGACATTTCAAGTGTTCTGTGGCTTTGTCTCGACGTGACCGGATGTTCAATGGTAAGATCAGTTTGGTGCATTTCTTCCTTTTCGGGCAAGTCATATTATTAGGTAGCAACCAACAGAGTCTAGTTCACTAAAGCGGGAGGGGTGTCCTCCCGGTCCGAGGTCGTCCCAATGTATTTCGGCGCGGGCGTTTTCTTTAACATGTTGGGTTATGGGTCGTATTTTTCAGGTAAGGTCTATTAGGTTGCACGTAGGAACGGATCGCCATCGGTTCGAACGAGGAAGATTGCTCTGACCTCAATAACACTCCAGATAGCTCATGAACTCAGCGATTCCTGTGGCGCCATCACAAATTGCGATAGCAGAGTGCTTTCGATCGGCTATGCACTGGGTTACCCAACCAGCATACGCATACGGGACAGAGCAACAAAGATCGGTTACATCAATGGCATGGTGAGAGACACTCGTCCATCGTTCTAATTATCTTATTCCCCATACGGGAAAAGTTGTTCGCAGGTCGAGTCTTCCAGCAGATCGTAAAATGTGACCAAGTTGGCTTTGATCGCGGTCTCGAGGTCAGCGGTTGGATTGGGGTACAACTGAGCAGTCAAGTTGACCTGTTTCTGATATGCATAGCATAACTGGGAAAAATCAGTACAAAGTAAATGCTATCAGACCAGAGACCAACATACAGATCCAGGGTCCTCGGGATTCACCACGTAGTTGCCCACGCCGTCATTACGACCAGGGAGTACCCCGACCAAGTTGAATACCTCGTTGAACACGGTGATAACCTGGGGAAAGTCGTACGTGCCTTGACGACGCCAGAATCCATCGGGATACCTGTGCTGCTCGAAAAAACTCCGTGCGTCATCCAATGTGGCATTCATTGTCGTGTTCGCAGTCTGGTTGCTCACGAAGAAGGCAAGGGGAAATGTCGTTTCTGCGTAGGCAGTCAGGAAGCGAGGAGTATCAAACGAAAATGTCGGATTCCGTGCGATCGAGTCATTGATCCGAAGCGACTTTTGCA
>JBBPKT010000095.1:0-34289 GCA_038089395.1 Pulveroboletus frians
CCACATCCATCCTGATCACTTGTCAAGCTTGCCAGCTCCAGAAGCGTCAGGACGACATAGATCTTATCCGTGACCATGTCATCGCTGCTCGGTATGTGTCTGTCAAGCAGTTCAAGGCACAATTCAAGAACCAGATCTGGGAACAATTGTTTCATCTGGGCGACCTTGTCCTGGTCTGCAATACATGGGTTGAGAAAGAGTTGAACCGGAAAATGAAGCCACGGTACCTCAGTCCAATGGTGGTCCTTCACCAGACTGCTGGAGGGTCGTACCTGTTGGCCGAGTTGGATGGATCAATATCGAAGCTCAGGTACACGGCCTTCTGGCTGTTGCCATATCACCCGCGAAGCAAGATTTCCATCCCAGTAACAGATCTAACCAGACTCAACAACAACAACCTTGACAAATACCTGGCCAAAGAAGATTTGGAACAAGGCAGTGATGAGGAAGAAGAATAGTTGGACTTGGACTCAGACTCATTTTTATTTTATTTTTATCATCATCATTGCTGTGTATACATTTTACCCCGGGTTTCATCTAGTGATCTCATATCTGAACAATCGTCACTGAATCAGCATAAACAGACAGTCATATGATAGATTCCATACGTCTTCCTTTCCTTTCTCTTGTCGCCCGTCTAACAAAAAGAAAGAGAGAAAACATATGAAAAACACAAATTATAAAAACATATCTGTATCTGTATCAATCTCCTTCTTGGTCTCCCACTAAACTTATTTAGATATTTGTTTATCCATGCAGGAGTAGAAGCAAAAGCAGTCAATGAAAACAAGTCAGGTGGTACCCCGCACTAAATCTTATCTTATCAGTGTTTGATTTCAATTATCTCTTATCTCTATTTTATCTTATCTTATCTTGGACTCATTGCTCCCTTTTTGTTGCTTAGGGATGGTACTGGCTTGGACATGGACACGACACAGACACGGGACTGGAAACGGGTACATTGCAAGCAGAAGAAAAGAAAAACTGCCCTCACCACTGCCAGCTCGCCTCGCACCTCATCGAAGACAGCTGCCACTTCCTGGACCTGAGCCACTTCTCCATGGGCTCAGGCCACCACCTCCTGGACTTGGGTGCCCACTTCCTCTACTTGGGCCTGCATGCAGAATAGCTTGTTTTCTAAGAAGGCAAGGGTCCATAGACCTGCTTGGCACACTGGGTCGACATCACTGCTGCATGGTCACCACTCCCTGTTGGAGGGACCCAGTTTGTCCGCCCGCTCATCTTCCTGCTCGCTGTTGGTCAGCTCAATGGTTTGCACTGGGACCCGGTTTCGATGAGGGCAGTTGATAGGTTCTGGAAAGGAGTTAGTCATGCGAGCAGCAGCTGGATACCATGTACCTTGGGCCTTGTCTTTGCCCTTATGGTCCTTCGACCCGGCCATCTCCTCTGTCATCTTCAGGTCAGTTGCTTTGATCCGGTGGCCGCTTGACTTGTTGCACCTCGACTTGAGATGCATATACCTCTTGCAGGTGTGGCCTTCGACTCCATGATATTCATTGTTTGATCAGGCACATGGCCCACACAGATCATTGTGGACGACTGAATGGGACCATGTGTCAGCCTTCTTGGACAGCCAGGCACGTGTGTCATCCTGTTCCTCCTTGTCATTGTCCACAGGAAGTCGCTGCTGCTGGGGGATTCTCAGCATGATCTATACAGTCAGCTACCCTACTACATACCTTCAAGCATCTCACCAGTATCTCTATGACAACAGCTTGCCACCTCCTTTCTGGCTCAGGGCGTGCTTCTGCGTCAGGCACTGGGTCTGGTTCATGCTTGTCCCTTGGTTCAATGGCAGCTGGGGCATGTTCAACCTCTTCCTGGGCTTGCTGTGCTGCGGCCTGTCAGGCTTCGTCTTCTCACCTCTCACACTCTGCTGCCTCCACCTTCCACCAGTTGGTGGTCTCGTTCACATCTTTAATCTTCTCAGTGACCCCAGTATCCAGGATCGCCTCAATGCCACATGTCTGCACATCTTAGAGGCAGCTATGGGCATAGGCCTATCGCATATGAGTCGAAGGAATAGCAGTTAGAATGGATGAACGTACCAGGGTAGTACCCCACTCCTTCACCCACATCAATTTCTCCTCTTCCAATTCATCCTTGTCATCGGGCATGGTTTTGGCAACAATCGAAATTCTCTTGCTGGCTGCTCAAAGGTTGGCACAGGCAATGGTTTGTGGCATGTCCTTAGTTGGCACTTGTGTAAACACGAGGATGGCATCAAAGTCAGACATGACATGGTCGAGGGAGTAGAGAAGATCAAGGGTAGTGATGGTTGGAGAAAGAAAGAGTGTCGTGGTTCATTATGTAATGTGGTGGACACTTAGCATGATCCGCTCGCATTGTGCTGGCTATTGTTTGACTACCAAGGCACGTCTTTCCCACGGTCACGTGCCTGACTGGGGACAATCAGCATTCAAGTCCCCTGCGGATGTAGGAGCCTGCGGCCTCCTATAGTTGTAGGTCCTACTTTTCAGTTTATCCAGGTGTCCCATCAAGCATCCTAGTTGTGTCCCATATCTGTCTGTACCATCTTGAGGTCAGTCTGTTTTGCATTTTGCTTATCCAATTATCCGTGCTGTCTATCCAGTTCCAGTTTATATGTATCCATTTCATCCAGTCTGGTTCTGTCTACCAGATCACGAGTTCATGTCTATCATTTGTCAGTTCTGTCATCTACTTATATCTTATTTGACTTTTGACTACGATATTTTTTGTTTCTTGCCGTCTTGCTGCCTAGACTCGAGTGTCCCTTCATAGGGCCTCGGGTGTTGTCATAGCTACAAAGTCCAGGGAAATGCCCAGACTATAAGAGTCTTGTATCAAGATCTTGAATCTCATCAGTTTGGCACTCACTGGTCATCTCCTATCATCTGAATCCCCCTCTCCTCATCATCTGGATTGTTCTCGACATCGTTTCCCTCATCATCGTCAGTATCTGGGTCCTCATCCTTGACCCCTTGTTCGTATCCAGCCCTCATCCTTGGCCAGGTTTTTCCCCTATCATTGTCAATCTCACTCAGCTTTGTCAATTTCACTCATCTTTGTCAATTTCCGCTCGTCTTCGTCAGTTCCTCTTCATCTTCGTCAGTTCCATTCATCTTCGACTCCTATCATGCTCAATCTAGTCCCATCCGTGACCACATCCGTGTGTACCTGGTTCTCACTGTCGACCAGATTACTTGTCTCCTGTCCGGAACGCCATCCAGAACATTCTCTTCTTGCTCTAGTGCATTGAGGTCGGTCGTAGTTGTCTGTCCCTGGCACTAACCCTCTACAGAACCCCTTGGGACAAGGAAACTCGACCCTCACACACATCACCCCACACCACCTAACTATCTTTCACTGGAATGCCGTCCAGAACCATCTTGTCTCGCTCTCATGCACTGAGGTCAGTCGTAGTCATCTGTCCTTGGTACTAACCCTCTACAGGACCCCTTGGGATGAGGAAACTCGACCCTACACACATCACCCCACACCATACATATATCTATTTTTCACTGTGTGCCCGTTTGAACACTGAATGCCATAGGCTGGAGGGCCACACCTGCAAGAGGTGCGCCCACCTCAAGTCCTGGTGCAAGAAGTCAAGCGGCTGCACGACAAAGGCCAAGGTGAAGATAACAGTCAAAGCAAGTGGGTCCAAGGACCGTAAGGGCAAGGGAAAGGCCCAAGGTACGTGGTATCCAGTTATTGCAAGTGTGACTAACTTTCTCCAGAACCCAGCCACTGTCCTTGTCAAAACCAGGTCCCAACACAGACAATCAAAGTCACCAACAGCAAGCACGACAATTAGTGGGCTGACAAACTGGGTCCCTCCAACAGGGATTGGTGTCCACACACAGGTGACATCAACCCAGAGGTGCGCCAAGCAGGTCTATGGACCCTTGCCCTCTTAGAAAACAAGCTGTTCCATGCATGGGCCTGAGTAGAAGAGGTGAGTGCCCAAGTCCAGGAGGTGGTGGCTTAAGCCCACAGAGCAGTGGCTCACATCCAGGAGGCAGCTGCTATGTTTGATGAGGTGCGAGGCGAGCTGGTGGTGGTGGTGAGGGAGGCATTGGGTGGATGGTAGGAGGCCATTCCGTCATAGATAGTGTTTTTACTCCTTCTCCTCACAATATATCCAATCCGATCCTGTGTCCATGTCGCATCTATGTCCAAGCCAGTACCATCCCTAAGCAACGAAAAGGGAGCGATGAGTCCAAGATAAGATAAGATAAAAGATAAGAGAAATCAAACAAAGATAAGATAAGATTGTGTGGAGTATCACCTGACTTGTTTTTGTCGACTGCTTCCACTTCTTTCCCTGCATGGATAAACCCGGATACTGGATACAACCAGATTCTAAAAGAAATGTCAAAATATATGCATGGTCTCTATGCATGCAAGAAAATGAATATCTAAACAAGTTCAGTGGGAGACCAAGAAGGAGATGGATATGGATATGGATATGTTTTTTTATAATCTGTGTTTTTCATATGTTTTCTATTTTTCTTTTTGTTAGATGGACGACAAGAGAAAGGAAAGGAAGACATATGGAATCTATCATATGACTGTCTGTTTTTGTCAATTCAGCAATGATTGTTCGGATATGAGAGCACCAGACAAAACCCGGGGTAAAATGTATATGCAGCGGTGTGATGATAAAATAAAAGAAAAATGGATCTGATTCCAGCTACTATTCTTTCTTGTCGCTGCTCTGCTCCAAATCTTCTTCGGCCAGATATCTGTCAAGGTTGTTGTTGTTGAGTCTGGTTAGATCTGTTACCGGGACGGATGCTTCTTAGGTGGTATAACAACAGCCAGAAGGCCATGTACCTGAGCTTCAATATTGATCTGTCCAACTCGGTCAGCAGGTATGACCCTCCAGCAGTCCTGTGAAGGACCACCATTGGACCGAGGTACTGTGGCTTTGTCTTCTGGTTCAACTCCTTCTCAACCCATGTGTTATGGACCAGGATGAGGTCACCCAGATTGAATGACTGATCCCAGATCTGGTTCTTGAACTGTGCCTCGAACTGCTTGATGGATGCATACTGGGCAGCAATGACATGGTCACAGATGAGATCTATGTCATCCTGACACTTCTGGAGCTGGCAAGCTCACCAAGCAATCAGGACGGACGTGGGGACAAGGTCAGTGTTGGGAGCGGGTAAGAGGAATGTCGCCTCTGTGATATCAAATGGAAAGAGAGGCTCAACACTGTGTACCATAAAATAGAGCAAAAGCCCTGTCAAATTCATTACTGTAATGCGCTCCGCCCAGAAAACTGAGTGGGCAGTGGCTGGCCAATGCACCTCCCCTCCCTGGGAACTTTTGACGATGGCCTCCCGGACATCGTAATGATGCTGTTCAACCACCCCGTTCGCCTGGGAGTTGTAGGGTGAGATGTGGATGTGATTTATACTATACCAGGTGAACAAAAACTTGATGGCCTGTATAAAAGCAGGACCATTGTCAGTCACGAGCTTGGATACGGCTCCCCAATGACAAATAATATCCTCGAAAATAAATGAGGCGATGGCAGCCACATTCTCAGATCGCAACATCTGCCACTCCAGATATGCAGTCAGAGCACACCGGGTCTGGACTATGAACCAGTAGCCACTGGATCAGGGCATGACCATCGTGTCAATGTGGACCTTGTGAAACAGGCCACCAACGACAGGTACAGTGGGCGGAATATGGAGTTTTTGCATCTGCCAGACTTGGCACTCATGACAGGTATGGATATACCACTTGATGTCATCAACGAGGAGGGGCCACCAAAAGTGGAGCAGGAGGTGAGAGCGGACAGAAAAGACCCCCTTGTGACCGAGGTTGTCGTGGGCTTCACGAATGAGGCCATACCAGTGCTCAAGGGGGACGACCAACTGGTGATGGCCATGCAGCTCATGGCAATAGAGCAACCTATTGAGGATAAAGAAGCAGGTGGTGGCATTGACAAATGATGCAAATTCTGTGTCGCTAAGATCAGCAGGGCAGATGTGAGTGTCAAGGAAATCATGGATCCAGTCAATCTGAGTGTCCTTTGCCACAGCTTTTGCTGAACAAGGGAGCTCTGGAGTGTCAATGACCGGACCCAGATGGGCAGTTGTGAAGATGGATAAGGGGGGCGGAGACAGGTCAAGACGAGAAAATGATCTGAAATGGTGAGGAGGTGACAACAAGGAAGTACAATCATTCAACAAGAAAATGGAAAACAAGTATGTGTCATCTAACCAATCCTCAAAAGTATCATCCTCATGGGGATCATCATCAGACACAGGGTGATGGGAAAGACCATCTGCACCGGAGTGATGGGTGGCCGGAATATGAATGAGACAGAAGGTGAACAAGAGGATGCCCACGATCCACCCGTTGATGGTCACATTGGGCTGGAAATCGGGATTATTTATCATCCCCTTGATGTACTTAGTGTCCATCTCCATAGTGAAATTGGATAGTCTGAAAACAAAAATACGAACCACATGCAAGGCACAGAACAAACCATATAACTCGAGTTTGGCCTGAGAGTAACAACTCTCAACCTCCATCAAGCTAATGGAACCAAACCTATTCAGGTAACATTTGCCATCCTCCTCCATCTGAGAGAGGATGTATCTGACCATGATCACAGATGTGTCGATGGCCAGGATAATTTCGTGTCCGGACTTGTAGTCAAGATGGTGAAGTGCAGGTGAGTTGCAAATGGCATCCTTAAGACGCTGCATTGTGCATTGTTGGGGCTCCCCCCATTCAAACAGAACACCCTTCCAGGTCAGATTGACCAACAGACAAGCGATCAAAGCAAAATCTCAGATAAAAATACACACAACTCCAGACTCCAAGGAATCTGCATATGTGCGTGAGGTTCTGGCAGGCAGGCCAGTCACAGATCTTCTGAACCTTGGCCTCATGAGGGATCCAGCCATCGGATGTGCACTTGTGACTGACAATGGTGGCATCCAGTGCAGCAAGGATGAACTTCTTGGCAGATACCGTGGCACTGATGTTCTGAAGGCGCTGCAGGATATGGTGAACAACCTGTAAATGTTCCCAGATGAATCGGCGGATGCCCGGATTCTCTGGGATAGTCTCATAGGTACCATCTGGACGCTAATACCAGGTGGTGACCGACTTGACCAGAAGGTCGTCGATGAATAGATATGTATACCTTGGAATCTCATCCTGCAGAATGAATGACATGTTAGCTTGGTAGATCTGTACCACATTCGTGTATCCCATAGGGATGGTGGTCAACCGATGCAGACCCATTGGGCTGTTGAACGTGGTGAGATCACATGAGTCTAGATGCAATGGGCACTGGTTGTATCTGGCAAAGAGATCCATCATCCCATAGACTGCAAAGCCAGCAAATGATTCTGTGAAGTGCTTGATGAATGGTGGGGTCAACAAGTCACAGATAGTGATGGCATTGAGGGGTTGGAGGTTGTGGATGAGATGGAGAGACTTGCCGTCCTGCTTGAGGATGCAGAACCAGCAGAAATGATATGAGGCGGCAGAGGGTTCGTAGACACTGGATGCGATCCAGTCCTTGATAATTTGAATTGTGTCCACCCACATAGATGGGGGGACAGGAATGTTGCATAGCACCCATGGCATATGGGGCACAGTCGGAATCTTAATGGGCAGGAAGTACTTTTCATTGAGGTGCCCCCATTTGGTAGGCACCCAGGCAAAGGCAGATTCATGCTCATGAACGAGCCAGCAGACAAGTTTGATTTCTTCTGGCAAAAGCCAGTTGGTGGGGTCAAGGTCTAGAGCATTAGCACACTCCTGAGTGAAACAGGTACCAGGCATAAAGTCCGGCAGATAAAATAGTAAAGGAGCCAATCTGGCAAGCAGATTGGCTGGTAGAGAGTGGGTGATGCGGAACTCCTCATCAATGGGAGCCATCACCACATGCACCTTCTTGGCTACGGGTTTGTAGACCAAGGAGTGTGACAAAATATCATAGGAATAAATAGAAGTCAGCACTCGAAGGGTGTCCGACATGAGAGTGGATTGAGTGGAAGATAAAAATGCATAGTCCAGAGAAGGTGGTAGCAGACCAATAGAAAGAGACAGTAATTGTAGATAAGGAAAATAAAAATAGGAGTAAATGGTGGGTGGAAGAGATGATGACAGATGAGGAGAAGAGGACGAAATAAAAATACCATGTTCTCCCCAGGTGGATTCCAGATCATCGACAACTAAAAATCCACTTCCGGGGCAGATTGATGAACATTGCAATGCTTGTTCTCACAGCAGTGGGGGCAGCCCTCTGACCAGGCATGGATCAGCAACGTATACTGCTTTCCCATGTTGGTGTCGCGAAGAGTCATCATCTGCGAACCATCCAGGTAATCATCAGTGGTTGCACCCATGAGACAATGGAAAGGTCACCCCAGCAGGAGGTCGAAGTTAGCGCAGGCCAACACCTGGACCTGCAACATAACCTCTCCTGTGCCAAAGTCCAAGGCGAGGTTCTCAAGGATGCCAACAGTGGTGTCGATGCTGGTGTTGGCAAAGGACATATGCATGGTATGGTCAGACCAGACCAGAAGGCCCAATCCTTCCCATACCCGCTTCGGCATGGCAACGATTTTGGACCCAGAGTCAAGGACACCGAGTATGATATGACCGGAACAAGCGATGCATGCCTCAATGGTGCAAAGGGGGACGTTATGGTGAGCGACAATCAGTCCATCCTCGTTGTAGAGGACCCAATCGCCATACTTGCAGGCAACAGAAGCCGGGTCAAGACTGGCTAACTCGTTGACTTGGACAACATTGGTGGAAGTGAAGGGTGCAACCCATTTCACCATGGTGAGGTCACAAAACTGTTTGCAGAATTCTGGAGAGACAGCGAAAAGATCCTTAATGGGAACCGGGATGGACACATCCATCACCTGGTCCAAGACTCGCTTGGGGGCTGAGTCATTGTCAAGGGGACATGAGTACTTGAACTGGGGACCAGATAAGGAAGGAAAAGACATGTTAGCATTGGGAGCATAAAATGGAACATTACCAGTTGAGCCAGATGAAGATGTGCTGGGTCCAGTTGGACCTGTGATAGCTGGAACAGATGATGACGATGGGGTGACAGGGCCCCCAGAAGACTTGTGCTGCTCCAGGTGCAACGATGAAGTGTTTGGGACAGGGGTAAGAGCATGGACAGCAGATGACAATGATGATTGTTGTTGTTGGAGCTCTGGTGAAAGAAGCACCTCTGAGATGGATGTGGAATGGGGGGCCAGATACTTGCGAGGTGGGACTTGTACTCTATTGAACTGGACATGCTTGCCCTTGTCTTTCACAGCCTTGTCAGCCTGGAAATTTGCCCAGGCCTGTGCAATATACAGCTGGAAGTCAGGATGATCTACCTCCAGCTTGGACTCATCATCCAAGGTATGAATGGTCATGGCAAGAAAGGTGGAAGGGTCGATGTCGAGAATGGACAGGGTGTCTGGGAACGCAGCTGATATGATATTAGCGGAAACCTGAGAGGAAGACACAGCCAGATTAGTAGAAGGACCCACTTGCCCCACAGCAAGCATGTGGTCAATAGCCTCCTTGAGGCATCAACAACCTGGGACACAAGGGAATCTGGAATATAAAGATGGCTGTCATGGCCACAGACGATCTTTCCGGTCTGGAGATACTTGATACAGACCAGGCAGGTACAGATATAATGGTCCGGACCTGCACAAAACTTGCAGAAATTTGCTGATTGGTTATTAACATTGGATTCCGCCTTGAAGGGCGGAGCCAGAGTGAAGGCGGGTGCTGGGGCTGCTGGTGCAGCGAACTGACAAGGGGGCTGATAAGCCAGCTGCTGGTACTGTGGCTGTTGATACTGAGGAGGTTGATAAGGAGGCTGCTGATATGGAGCTGGCAGGTTGTTGGCAGTGATGATGGGATTGCGGTCAGCGGCACCAGATAACAAGAACTGGGTGGCCACCATGGTATCATCCATCGGATAGGCCATATCTGGGTGGATATCCAACTTGACAATCGAGAGCTGGTGATGAACGCAATCCTGGAGCACAGTGGGGAGATCATCAAGGAACATCTAGTTCTGGTCCCTCTCTGAGATCCTGTCACTAGCAATCAATGAGGCAGTGAGCTTCCTGAAGCCCCTGCAATACTCCCCCAGCTCATCCTGGCTGCGCATTTTCTTGTTCCAGTCTTCTACAAAATATTGAATGTCAGCGAGACAGTACCAGTTGGTACCTTCACAACCTGGATATAACTTCTTGACAGCAATGACAAATGCATCCCAGTCAGCTGGGATGGCGGACACCTCAGGTAGAGTCTCCCAAAGCTCTGCTTTGTCGAAGTTGGCATACTGGATGGCCACTTTGATCATACTGGCCAGATCAAGGGCATACTGTGCACCCATCTCCATGATTTCAGCAAGGTACCTAGGAAGCTGGGACAGTGCTTTCCCATCGAATTTTGGTGCATTGGGGGTGCCACAAAGGGGCATGTGGTTTCCTTGGTGAGCCATTGGTGGTTGGATGGCTGGGGCTTATATTGGTGGATTGATGACAAGAGCAGACGGATTGATTGCTGGTGCGAACGAACTTGGCAGACTTGGCGGAGGGTTGACAGATAGGTCCCAAAGTGACCCAAGAGACAGTGAAGATGAGGATGAACTCAACAAATCTGAGAGCGATTGATGCTCCTGCAATGTGGGGTTGGAATGAAATTTGATGCCAAACTCGATGAATCGAGCAGCATTAAGGGTGAGAGTAGTGAGGGCAGATATGCAGGTTCCTCGTGCAAGCAAGAAGTTCTTTGATGAGGTGTGGAGTGGGTGAAACCACCAGGGATGAAGGGCAAATCTGTAGACGAGGGATCTGTCAAGTAAGAAGTTCCAGTTCTGGACATGTTGTGGTGTGCTTGTTCCAGGGTCACCGGAATAAACAGATCTGAAGATCCACTCAGATTAAGTCCACAGAATTCGATGAGTAGGGCTTCAAGCTCTTGTCACTGAGGTGTTGGTCACAGTGTCCTCCTTGAAAACCCTGTAGAACCCCTCATGGTGGGCTCCAGTTGAAAGATAGGTAGTGGGTGTGGGGTGATGTGTGTAGAGTCAAGTATCCTCATCCCAAGGGGTCCTGTGGAGGGTTAGTATTGGGGACAGACAACTACAACCAACCTTAGTGCACTAGAGCAAGAAGAGAATGTTCTGGACGATGTTCCAGACAGGAAACTAATAATCCAGTTGATAGTGAGGACTGGGTGCACACAGATGTGGTCATGGGTGGGACCGGATCGAGAGCGATAGGAGTCGAAGATGAATGAAACTAACAAAGATAAAGAGAAACTGATGAAGACAAGCAGAAATTGATGAGGATGAGTGAAATTGATGAAGTTGAGTGAGATTGACGATGATAGGGGAAAAACCCAGCCAAAGATGAGGGCCGGATACAAACGAGGGGTCAAGGATGAGGACCCAGATACTGACGATGACGAAGATAAATGGTGTCAAGGACAATCTCAACGACAAGGAAAGGGACTTCCAATGATAGAGAGATGACCAGTGGGTGCAAAACTGATAAGATTCAAGATCTCGATACAATACTTTTATAGTCCGGGCATTTCCCTGGACTTTGTAACTATGACAATGCCCGAGGCCCTATGAAGGGACACTCAAATCTAAGTAGCGAGGAGTCAAGAAACACAAGATATCGTAGTCAAATGAAATGTATGGCGAAATCGATGAGTGATACATATAAACAGGCAATCCAGTAGATGGAACCAGACCAGATGAAACAGGTACATAAGAACCCAGGACCAGATGAATGAATCAGATAAACAGATAAACAAGAAACAAAACGGACTGACCTCAAGATGATACAGATGGACATGGGACATGATGGGGACACTTGATAGACACCTGGAAGAGCCAGAAAGGACAACCTACAACCATAGGAGGCCGCAGGCTCCTACACTATGGAGATCTGATGGAGATGAGGGTTAGGGTAGTCTAAAGGTTGTCAACATGTAACCCTAGAGGCTATGATGTCATGGATGATGTCAAGGGTCTGGATGTATCACATGACTGGTCATGTGATCAGCCTCATGGGAGGTCACATGATGTAAGCAGTGAAAGGAGGTAAGGAATGTGGTAAAAGAGTGTAGGATGAAAAGTTAGGTGCACACAGTTCATAACACATATAACCAAGGGCATATATAAAAATGAAAATGAAAGAAGCTATTAATAGAAAAATGATAAATATAATTATGTTTAGTAAAGGTTTACTGCCAATGTGGAATTAAATAGAATGTAATATGAGTAAGACTCTAAGATGAAGGATGGAACTCATGAATTACATGGCTTGAATTATGTTTTTGGCCTTGCTAACAATGATTTTCTAAATAATAGCCCTCTTATTAGTAAAAGTAATTGGTTCCTATGATACCAGTGCTTCACTGAGTAGACATTCTAATGTACCAAGACTACTATGGACCTTCATAGGTCAGGTTAGAAAGCAATTTTCATAGAGAAAGGATCAGGGAAGGTGAAAAATATAATATTTTCCCCTAGAAGATAGAAATAAGTTTAATAGTAAAAATGAGCAAATAAATATAGGATAGTGGGTATTATATATGTTGTCTGACACACATTTACATAAAGGTGACATAATAGAACCATTTCCAGATGTGTCAAGTCATATTATGACATTCCAGGATCCAATATATATAGTTCCAATATAAAGTCAAAAAACTGTCCAAATAAGTTATGATTTTGAAATAGCTGCCATTTCATTAGATCTTATCCAAATCCCTTAATTTTTGCATCAGTAGATAGCCAAGGGTTAGTACTATATTTGGTACACTTACATAATAGGGTTGGGGTTAGTGGTTCTCACAGGATATTGCATTTAGTGCAAAATAGGCAAATATCTGGACAGTTTTTTGAGCCACTGTATCTTACCATTATCACCTTCTACATCAGTTGAGATTGATGGATCATTATGAATGAGCAAGTCATGTTGAAGTAGGCACTTGATATATTGTAGTGCTTTGACAACATCAGAATTGAGATGATTATAGTGTTTGCTGATAGTAATACCAGCCAATGAAAAAGTGTATTCACTTGAGACTGATGTGGCCATTACAGAGAGATAATCCTGTGCAAGAGAAGCCCAAACTGGATACCTGTTTGCATTCAGGCCCCACCATTGAACAATAGACATGTTCACTGGGAGATGATCCTTGGATTGAAAATAACCATGAAAATGTTATATTGTATACACCAACCTAATTATTTTTCATTTTCACTTCACTCATTCACTGGTCATGTGACCAGATCACATGACACAGCCTAGACCATGACATCATATGACATCACAACACATGGTCACCACACTCTTTTAATTACTGTCACTATGCTTCCATATCACAGAACTCTCCTACACCTGTGGGATGTCACTTACCATACATAGATACTTTTCACACCTTATCCGTAGCACAGCCTGGTCTGTGTGCCATCACTTGCAATATATAAAGGGTGCATCCTCAGCTGGAGTCCCCAGCTTTGGCCACTTGTTCCTTGGATTAAAACCTTGGATAATAAATGCTCTCCTTTGCTCTCCTTCTCTTTGCTATGGAAAGCCGGACAACCACACTTGGTCACATGACTTGCAAATGTGAATATGACCTTTTATGGTTGTGTGATGATCATGGGACACTGAACACTTTGAAGTGCAGCCTGAAAATATTTGTCAACTTCTTTACTGTGTCTGGGGTGTCCCCAACCATTAAAAATTTCACACATATGAAATATTGTACACTCAAGACTTGGTGAACAGATGTAAACTAAACCCAGGCCAGCGCACAACCTAATCATCTTCTGAATCATCTTCTGAATCATTTTCATCAGAGGTAAAAGAGTCCACATAGAAGGATGGATCTGCATTAATCTCACTTATATTTGAATCTTCCACACTCGACTCATTGTCCAGAGTCTGATTGTGCTCCTGAATATCATTGTCCTCTAGACCAGTGGTCAGCAGATGTGAATTGATGACTAAGATGAGTCATAACATATATGGCCCCAGACCATTCACAATGCTGCCAAAGTAACCTGGCTGCTTAGGGAGGTCTTTGAGGCCCTGTACGAGTGGCAAATCTTCATTAATCACCTCACCATCCTCAATTGCTTTCAGTATGGCTGCCACATCTTGACAATGATGCACTAGAGCCAGAAGTTCTAGGTAAATTCCCCAGATTGTCACGCGGTCCATGGGTGGGCGACCAAGTTGATCATAGCATAGTTCTATCAGTCCATTGAGAGATGCTGTCATATCCATCCCAACCCCTATCAACTCCAGCCTCTGAATCCCTACTCTGGACCCCACTCGTCCAACTCCGGACCTCTTCACTTGGACTTTGTCCCTTTCATATCGGACTCCATTCTCCTAGTATCAGACATCCCTTGCTTTCCTTATTTAGCATTCCCTTTATACCTTCGACCCTCAATTCCCTAGTTACAACCCTTAGCCTCATCCCTTAGACCCTTCGCCACACCATATGCTCTCCCTACATATATTCCCCATCTCCACATGCTTTTCTCTTACCTAACGTACCTTACCATACGCTCCTCCATTCCTTTGTCCGAACTCCGGACCGGACCTCAGTATATAAGCTTCCTGTACTCCATTTCTGTACTTTAGTATGAATATCAAACCAGTCACCTCCTGTCTCTTGTCTGACTCCCCTCTCTTCTACTCCCTACTCCCCTCCTACAAAATACGAGGACAGAGCCTAGACAAGGGCACAACACATAAGTCCTCATCAACGTCCTCCTAGGTACCCCCTTGCTGCTCTGAACTCCATTCATCCCCTCACAAACTTCGTACACTAACCTTTGGACCTCCGATTAGACTTGAGTCCGGAGGAACCAGACTTAACAGATACTGGCAGCATATCGAACACTTGGTGGGTAGGATTGATATACAGGTCGCATACATGCTTGACTGCATCATGGGACACAGTAACCTTGAAATCGAGAGCACCATAATCTGCAGTGCAGCAGTGAATAAGTTTGGGGATACCATGGGGCAGAACCTAGATGGTGATATTAATAAGTGTCAATTAAAAAAATAGCCTACCTTTTTTCTGTTGTGCCATTTTTGAGAGTTATTAACATGGAATATGTAACTGTCCAACTCCTGCTGTAGCCAAGGGATAAATAGCCAGTGAAACACCATCCTGACATATATTTATCAATCATTCAGAAACTTACTATATAGATGAACAAGAGGCATACATCTGCAGGGTATTGTGAGGATCATATCAGCCCTCCTCAACCCCCTTGTCAAGTAATCTCTCAAATCTGGGAGCAAAGTGGTGCCAGAACTGCGACCATGCAATTTCTGGGACAATGTTTTTCTTGGTGTGCATCCACCAATGCTGGACAAATCCATCTAACATCTGGTCATTCATCTGTCAGAGCATGGTTTGCACATTGGCAATCCTGAAGTTCTCAGTCCCTGGATCACTCTAAGTGATCATTGGAATACCTGTGAAAGTGGTGTGAGATGTGAAGTAAGCTAAAAGAAAATACTGTACAGCCTAGCTCTTGGACAGTGTCAAGATAGTATGAGAGAATCAGCTGCAGGTTGCATTTTGAGTGCCAAATCTTTAACCATAAGATATGGCTGGAGAATGGTTCAACAGCGATATATAATGCCAGCCCAAAGCAGAGCCATTTGTCATGTTGGTCAATTGTCCATATATTGTTGACTTCAGTGGCCTAGAATGAGTGGTGCTGGAGACGATTTGTCCTCTGTTTGCATATGAGATAAGGCTTGTATTTTGTGAAATATTCACTCATGATGCTCCTGGAATGTATAAGCACAAGTACAAAGTAGTCAGTGTTTGACATACCACGGGACGGACATACCATGTTTATGAAACAGCAGGCTGATCATTTTGCACACCCCAGCCTCAGGATACATCTCATGCAACTCCAGCATTGTTGGGTGGATACTATTGGGAGTATGCTGCTGCTGGTGTGTACATTGTAGTCCCAACTTTTTCTGGATTTCAACAAGCTTCATTAATCTGTCATGCTAGTGAGTCAAGAAAAGAATTTCAGACAGACATTCTCACCCAATTCCATATTCATTCAAATCAATCACTTTGTGAAGCTCTGTGACAATTTCCTTGTCAGTGACATGTGCAGCCCATAGTTGCCAAATGTGGGGTTCGATCAGCTCAAGAGGCACTGGGTATGACATCAATGTTTTAACCATTAGTCTCACATGTGGCCCGGTGTGCTTGGAATGATTATGATGCTTATGAGTTGGCTTGTTCTGGTTGCGACACTTTCATTGCATAGGTCATGGTGGGAGCAAGAACTAGTGACGGGGCTTAGTCTGGTGTATGCCTGCTGCTGCATCTGCTTTAACTGTGGGTGAGCAAATTCTGCTATGCACACACTTGAACATACCATATCCTAATTCTAGAGTTGCTTTCTGAGTCACAGTGGCTTAACACTGCAACACCGCACTGCATGCACTGCATCCATGTGGGTGTGTTGCAGAACTCTATATCACACCCTCCATGATCCTCCATGTAGCACTTTCCTTCCCACTCTGAGTGACTTCAATTCCCTCAAGTTGTTTCTGGCATGCCAAACTCTATGTCATGGATTTCCGAAGGTTGGTTTGGAGACTATGTACCTTTACAAAGTGAGTGTCGCATCTTCTTCACCTCATATGGTCTATTCCTAACCCATGGTCACCCCTCAGTTTCCTTCCATGGTCAACCAACCTGGCCTGGAGATGATTTCCAACATTGGTGGTAGTATCTCAGGCTGCATTGAAGCTTGACAGACAGTGAAGTATTTAGGCCCTGGTTGTATTGTATGTGCCAATATCACACCCTCTCCCTGCACCGCTGAGTCCCAGCCTCTTATCGCTGCATTTCTTGCTTAGCCACACCATGTCTGAACCTGGACCCACTGTGCCTGGATCCAATTTTCTTGTGGAATATGTATCACCCTTATACTTTGATTGTGGGAGGCACAGTACCTCCTTCTTATCACAATTTTTTATGTAGAGGAGGTCCTCCTGTGCAAGAAACTATGGGTGATATCTCACCTGGGATGTGACCTTCAAGAAGGTGTCATCCTGGTATCACATATGGATAGCATCCAGAAAATTGGGCACAGTCCTGTATGTGATGGGTGGAACCCTGGAGGCCTCAGTGGATTTGAGAATTGAAGGATCCTCCTCCACACTAGTATGAGGAGTGTCCTTGACTCTCCTTTCTGTGGCTAAAGCCATTTCCTGGGCTTCTACCAGGCAGTTCTCCTACTTTTCCTTTAGATGTGAGCTCTATCATAGTGTCTCACTTATGGCAGTGAGCTTCAGCTCTTGCCATTGGTTGAGGGGGGGGTCATTCCCCTCAAGATCCAACCAGGTGTCAGCACTTGCCCAGTCTGTTTCTTCATTGGAGGCCATATTTCCTCCCTTACTCTCATAGTAGCAGGACAGGCAGTCTGCTACAAGGTTCTCAGAGCTCTTTATGTAGATAATTGTAGTGTTGAACTGTGATAGATAGTCAAGCCATCAAACTTGCCTTTCAGACAGCCTGCACTGTATTTTGAGGTAACTGAGTGCCTCATGGTCAGTCGTGATTGTGAACTTAAAGCCAAGGAGCTTGTCCTCCTACTTGAGGAGTCCCTTAATGATAGCAAGCATTTCCCACTCAAATGTTTGATAATTTTGCTGAGAATTGCCCAGGTTTTTCAACATGAAACCTGCAGGCCTGCATGTCTTCTAGTCAGTCCCTTGTGTCAAGTCCAGGTTCTCTAGACTCAAGTCTGATCAGAGATCCAAGGGTTAGTTAATGAAGTTCATAGGGAAGGATGAATGGAGGTCAAAATGACAAGGGGGTACCTAGGAGAACTTGGCACAGGACATATGTGTTGCACCCTTGGTTAGGCTCAGTCCTTGTATTTCATAGGAGAAGGAAGGAGAGAGGGAAGAGAGAAAAGAGGGAATCAGACAGAAGACAGGAGGAAACTAACTCAATATTCATACTGAGGTTATAAACAGAGTATAGAATGCTTAAATACTAAAGTTCAGTTCTGTTAGGATCAGATCACCAGAAGGTAAATTCAGAACTCCAGAGTTCAAGCAAGACTTGGCTTTACCTTATGTGGTGTGCCCTTATTACAACTTTGGGTTTGTTTTGTAATTTTGGAAAGATGGAAAGGAGATCAGATTGACCTTGTTGCAAGCAATAAAGGTCAAGAGCAAGTCATATGAGAGTCCAGGGACTCAAAGAGGTTGAATTGAGTCCAGAGACTGATGAAGTTGATATTCAAACTGAAGTATCTACAACAGGAGTGTGGAGACTTATATACAGATGTAAGACATAGATATTACTAATAGTCTGGAGGGTGGATGCTAGATAGGCCAGAGCTGTGCTCCTGAGTGGAGCACAGGAATGGAGGGTGGACAGGAGCAAAGCTAGTGTCTATGTGCTGTAAGTAAAAAATGGAACATACATAACATAGGGAACAAGGAATACTAAATACAGTGTGTCCAGAATGTCAAAGATGCAGACTTATCAAGAACACACTGGAGGTCACAGGAAATGGGTCCAGAGTTGAGTCTGGAGTGGGGTTAGAGGGTCTGGATTGGAACAGACATGACAAGTTTGAAGTTTGGACAAAGGAATGGAGAGATGTATAATAAGGCATGTTCATGTTGGGTAAGGAGAGAGCATATGGAGTGGTAAAGGGTCTAAGGAAACAGATTAAGAGTTGTGACTAAAGAATAAAGGGTTGAGAATATAAAGGGAATACTAAATAAGGAAATGATGGAGGTTTGATAGGAAAAGGAAGGAAGTCCAAGTGAAAGGAGTACAGAGTCATACAAAGGGGTTTGGAGGTCAGATTTGATAGAGGTTGGGATAGATATAACAATTGCTGATAACAGATTCCTCAGATGCACTTTTCTGAAAAGCAATCTGATCCAGAAGAATAAAGATTTGGATGATGACATCACAGTGATCTGGGCCCAGTATGCAAGCTGTGCAGCCAAGGCAAAGCAATTGTTGAATTGAGAACATTGTGTGGCTGAAGCCTTTGTGTTTGGAACACCACCTTCTGAGGACCATGAACTATTAATCAATTCCCTGCTATCAAGATCCATGACAAGCATCTTTGATCTTCACACACTGGCTGAGGCTGAGTTGGATCTTTCAAGTGCACTATTGGACAACAAAGAAGACCATAGGCTCAAGGCAGGTACAATAAATAACACCCTACCAACAGGGCCAACTACAAGCACTATGCCAGAAGAAGTTTCTTCCATCCTGGACATGGCTGTAGCAACTGAATGTGTACTCAACCCACAACTGGCAACTTGGCTGCTGCACAGCTCAAAAAACTGAAAAGAAAAGTAGCAGTTACCAGAAAAAGATGCACTCACAAGAATGGTTTCTAAATGGACTTTGATGATTGATCAGATACTCTTTCACTGCTCTGCATGTAGACATTTAATAGTAGAAATGGTTGTATTGTATTGGTGGTAATGAGAGCAATGAACAGTATTTATACAAATCCTGGGGTGATCCAGTGAGAAAATAAGATTCTAGTGAGACCTAGTAAGCTGTGCTTTCCTGGCCAGCTCATCAAGTCTTGCAAGATCTCTCAAGGGCTAGCCAGATCTGGCTAGCTTCATATGGGTCTCATAAGGTGGCCAGGAGAGCACCTTGCTAGCCAGATATTGGCTTGTCTGGCCAGTGGGAGTATTTTGTGTCAAAGTGGTGTAGGTCTGGTGAACCTCACAAGTGCTGGTTGGTCTAGTGAGACCTCACAAGGTCTGGCTAGGGGTTTCTATGTTTCAAATGGTTTGCTGATGTAGATGGAGATTGTTATACTTGATCCCAAAGGGTTGAGCATGGACTTGGCTAAAGGTCCTAAGACAAAAGACAAGGGGGTACCTTGCAGACAGAAAGATCAAGGGTTTTTCCTAGCTACAGCTAGATGAGAGACTTCCCAGTGAAGCAGGTGGGCCAAGGACAATCCCTTGTTATCGGAATGGGACACAGGCAGGAGCTAAAGCACTCACTTAAGTGTAGAGCAAAGACACAAGAATAGGAATAGGATTGTATATGCTAAGTAGGTCTAAGCTGAGGACATGCTGTGGGTTTATATACAAGAACAGAGGTTGTGTTATGCTTGATCCTGAGGAGTCGAGCATGAACTTGGTGAAGGTCCTAAGAAACTGAGACAAGGGAGTACCTTGCAAATGGCAAGGTCAAAGGTTCATCCTGGCATGACCAGACATAAGACTTTCCAGAGATGTGGGTGGACCAAGGACTATCCCTTGTAATTAGGATGGGATGTGGGTAAGAGCAAAAGCACTCACTCAAGTGTAGAGTGAAGACATACAAAGAGAAGTTAGAATTATATATGCCAAGTAGGTCTAAGCTGAGAGACAGAGGTGCTACTTGGGGGTTTATATATGAGAGTGAAGAGTCACTGAGTAATCATATAGAAATCAAAAGAACATGAAAGAATAAATGGCTGACTGATTGTTGAGTTAGAGCCAGAACAGGATCAACTACTTGAAAAGTAGCCAAGAGTGCCCGTGTTTGTCTTGTGGCAATCCTGCTCGGCTTTGTAGCTGGCCGAGAAAACGGAGCTTCAAGTGAACAACAGGACCCTAGTAGTAGATTAGATTGCCTGAGGCTGATGGCCCTGTCACATGTAACATGTCTACACCCGACCCAGATGAAGTTCATAGGGCCATTATACAAGACATACTCAAACTTATTCAATTCTTACTCCTCACTTTGGTTGATATCATCTTTCCACCAGTGTCTGAGCCGCGCAAAATCTGCATGCCATATCACACCTCGATCCTCTCTGGGCACCAGTGGGTCAAGGAGCTCCTCAATGGCCATCCAGACCGTATCCACTGCGAACTGGGGGTATATAAAGACGTCTTTCTTCCCCTTCTTGAGGAGCTACGTGAGATGGGTCATCGTGACTCAAAGCATGTCTCATTAGAGGAACAAGTTGCGATTGCCTTGTATATGTCAGTCACAGGTCTTACAGTCCAGCACATCAGTGAGCCTTTTCAACGTTCAAACGACATGATCACACGGTATGTACTCAGTTAATAATGTTGTGCTTTTATCCTAACTAAACAGTAGATATTTTAAGAAAATGGTTGACGTCTTCTCCAGCCCACTGCTCTACACAAAATATATTAGATTTCCATCTGGAGAGAAAGTCCCATTGAAGATTCGGCGCAATCCCAAGTTCTTTCCTTACTTCCGCAATGCTATCGGTGCCATTGACGGCAGTCACATAGCGATTGCCCCTCCCAGCTATTTACACTCCAGTTTCTGAAATCGCAAGGGATTTCTGTCACAAAACGGGCTCTTTGTGTGTGATTTCAACCTCAACTTCATCTACACCCTTTTAGGGTGGGAAGGATCAGCTACTGATGCTCGCATCTACGATGATGCAATCTCAAATGATCTATGTATCCCTCCTGGCAAATACTTGCTTGCTGATGCAGGCTATCCACTTCGGCAGCAGCTTCTTGTTCCATACCGTGGTGTATGGTACCACCTAGCTGAATGGGGTTGTGCAAATGTTCGGTATGGCTTTCATACCTTGCTGATCTCCACTGATAACTGTTTCTAGCCCATCAAACAAGGAAGAGCTCTTCAACTTACGTCACGCTTCAGCCCGGAACATCGTGGAACAGATATTTGAAATTCTCAAATGTCGCTTTTGTATTTTACTCCTTCCGACAGAATTTTCTATGAACGTTCAAGTCAAGATTCCCGCAGCACTCTGTGTTATACACAACTTCATCTGTTTTCATAGTACTGACGACAGTGAGTCATCGGATGAGGACGATGGTGAGGACGATGATGATATAGATATACCGCATATGTTCAACAACAGGCAGGAGAGCATGGGGGTGCCCAATCCTCACGCAATGGATGACTGCACCGCACAGCAGTGGCGAGATGATATTGCCCAAGAGATGTGGGATAGTTACCAGGCAATTCTGGCTCAACGTGATCATGATGATGAATTTGGGAGCAATACTTCAGTAGATTGATGTATTCTTGTGTTCTTGCAGCCATGCACATCTGAATGGAAGAGAACCCAATCGTTACAGCGGGACATTGAGCAAACGATACAGCAAATGCGGTACAGCAAACGGTACAACAAACGGTAGGTTACAACAACATATCGGCCTAGATACTGTCAGCATTATCACTCGGCCCCACATCACCACTCAGTCCCATACCCGTGAGCTGTGCACAAATTTTATTAACATACACAATACGCTCTTTAGCTTGAAAAGAAAGAAATAAAGATGCCTTGTGCTCATTCTCTGAGAAAAAATCACCAATGTCCAGAATCTCTGAGGTCGACAGCCCGGGGATATTGTAGAGTTGTTAGCTGGCAGTCCTGATCACCGAGAGCTTGTCAGCGAAGCCAGTGGAGATCGTGTCTGAGAGGTTGCGAATGGAGTTGTCTCCCTTGACAGTAGTCCGACCACGCTTGGACGAACGATGAGAGGAGGGAGGGACTGAGTTGGAGGATACCCCATCGCCTGGAGAGAACAGCAACGATGGGCCTTGCGATGGGCCGGATTCATTGGGAGATAACACCGAAAAGGGTCGTTTGTTTCTCCTGGAAAGCGAGGTGATCGAAGTTGAGGAAATGATAGATGGGGGGACAGAAGAAGGTGACAACGATACGTCCATGGAACCAGAGAGAGATGTCGTATCGACGGTGGTGATACCGGTGGCGATACCGGTGGCAGTGGTGGTGGAAGTAGTGGCAATGGGAGCGGCAGTAGAAGCAAGAGTGGGAGCGGCAGTAGAAGCGGTGGCGGGAGCAGCAGTAGGAGTGGTGGTGGGAGCGGCAGTTGGAGTGATGGCAGGACCTTGATTTACAATGGCTGGGCGGAATACAAACTGTCCGGTAGCGCTAGCATTTGGGTATATTTCCTCCATCATCTCCAGAAGCAGCCAACCCTGATTTTGGAAACGCTTCATACTTTTGTTTGTCTGCGATAAGTTAGGCATTCTATTATATGTGATACGAAGGAGTAGCACATCTTATGTGAGATATAATCTTTGAACATTACCGATGCTGCTTCCCCTTGAATATTTGCACCGCTCATGTTGTCCCAATGCACGCCCGAAAGCTTGCAATAAGCAGTGATGGCCAAGAAGATAGCTTTGATCTGGGGATACATTAGTCTTGCGTTAAGATACCATATAGAAAGAGACTTACACCGCTCCATTTGTTCTGAACGCTTTTGAGGTCCTTCTCCTTCCCAATGACATGAAGATCCTTGATATGTTCGAGTGCCGCACGAAGGGTGGTGTCCTTGAAGTTGCCATCGCCTTGCTCAGCCTTGTGCTTGAGCAAGTATCGGATGAGAGAAAATTCTTCCGAGGTTGTCCACCTAACCTGCCTTGGATTATTGTCAGCGATATCATTGCTCGGTTGTTGGATGTGATCAGCCATGATTTGAGATAATTGCTGAAATGCTTGGACAACTTGAAGTAGCTGGCGATGGATGTGTTCTCGATGCTGATCAGACTGATCCTTTGGATAATCAACCTGTGAAGGTTGAATTGGCATAGTTAATATGTGGTGAGCGGGAGCAAGGTTTGGTTATGTTCAAGCTCCGTTTTCTTGGCCAGCTACAAAGCCGAGCAGGATTGCCACAAGACAAACACGGGCACTCTCGGCTACTTTTCAAGTAGTTGATCCTGTTCTGGCTCTTAGCAAACCAATGGCAAAAGATGATCAATGAGTAATCAGGGAACATTCTGGAAATGAGAAGAAAGGTCAAGTATGTGGGAGAAGGAACTATGAGTTTAGCATAATGAGAGCTAAACGAGGAAAGATAAGTCCAAATAAAATGGGAAAAACAGGAACATAGATATAAATTGTAACAGGTTGCTGAGTAATCATATAGAAACTGAAAGAACAAGAAAGAATAATATGCTGACTGAGCATTGAGTTGGCAAACCAGTAGCAAAAAGGGAGTGCTGAGTAAACATAGAATGATCAGGAACATAAGAGAACAATCAGGCATGTGAGAGAAGGAACTATAATTTTAGCATAAAGAGAGCTAAATGAGGAGGAATGTAAGTCCAAGAAAGAAAAAGAGTAAATGTACAATGCCAATTGTAACAGAGATGCAATGAATATAAATGGGGAATATGAGTAAGTGGTGTCTTTTACTGATCATGAAAGCATTTGCAAAGGCATTGGTGAGAAGATTATTATGCACAAGAGTAGATTGCAAGATCATGATAAGTATTGATTGATTGTGAAACAAACCCTATCTGAAAGTAATCAGGTCATTAAGATAGGAGAATGAAAAACACACAACTGTTAGATTCAGTGATTATTTATTGTCTTGAGTGCATCTAACTATTGAAGTCCAATCAACAGCCATGAGCATTGGCAGGTGTCATGGTATATGTAAAAAGCAATCATGAGCTGGAAAAAATCATATTAAACCTGCTATCAATGTACATATATCAGGAATGCACATTGCAGAGGGTTCTCAGAAGAGAACCAAGATATGTATACTGTGAATAATTGCAGGCAGACTTTCAAGTTGTAACTAGGGCCAAATATGCCAGCAAAGATAGCTATCTTTAAAGATGGTCTCAATATTCCCCTACATAAACTGCAGTATGAAAGGGTGACATAAAAAAAACAATGTTGGAATAAATGGCAGAAGATGCTAAGGATCAAGATTAAAGAGATGACCCAGGGGGAAAGGGCAAAAACCACAAGTCATGGTGTCTACACAAAGTCATTCCATATATTTCCAAACTCAAGGCATTTTGAGCATATTGCCTGTGAACCTGGAACTGCACCTTCAGCCACTGTCAGTGAGTGTGAAATGCCTTTGCATAATAATTTTCAATTCTACTGAGGTGGAGTTGGAATCACTGCTTATTCAAACAGGTCCATTGTCTTGCCCAGTAATTTCTTGCAAAGAAAAATTCCACAGAAGGTCAGAGCATTGAACAATTGACAGACTAGCTGAGAATTATCACAATTTTGTCAGCAGATATATCATTATCATAAAAACTAGGTTGGACCTTCAAGGTCCCAGGGTTGGGGCTATTGAGAATTGACAAAACACAATCATCTTCAATACCCTGAAAATGATTATCAAACAAATAGTGTAAAGCAATCTGTCAAAGAAAGCCACTACAAGTGAGGAAACAGTGAGAGTTTGGACATGAAAATAGTTTTCATAGATTGGATATATGCCATTATATAACATTGTGATTGGTGGAGACCAGAGGGGTGGGGGAGGATGAGCTAATGGAGGGAAAAGTGTGAAAATTCAGAATTCAAGTCCACCTGCAAAGAGAAAAGGAATAAGTTCTTGCAGTGGACAATCAGGGTAATGAAGTGCCCATAGATGAACCTGGAATTCTGTCTGGGGTAAGGTTTTTAAACAGCCTCTCAATGAGATATGGCATGATCTGGGAACAATGAGAGGTTCAGGAAGAAAAGTCACCCCATCAGAGAATTACTGGAGTAACTACTCCAATATGGCCCTATTTGATTTAGTTATGGAGCTCAGTGCAATTGGCAATTTGGTGGGCAATTTGGTAGCTGCCAGTGACTCAACAGGACAATGTTTTTCAGAGTGGGTCATCACCAAGTCCTAAAAGAATAAACAAACAGTAGAATGGACTGAAAAAAATATGCACCTCTTTATCATAGATGGGAGAGCTATCTGAATAAGCTGTGCATGCAATGACTATAGAACTTTGCATAACTGATGATGGAGCTAGAGTTGAAATCTGTGGCTTGATAGGTCAGGCTTGTTGAAGGGTTGCCATCACCACATCTTATAAAGAGTTGGGTGTAAATCAAAGGGGATGACAAAAAGATGTACTTTGTCAAGCTAAATGGAGGCACCATCAGGAATTGACCAACATTGGTCACCTTCTTATGAGATAGGCTCACAAAAAGTCACAGGAACATTCAATGCAAGATCTAGAGATGCCATGTTTGCAATTTCCATGGAACTCTGCATGGCAGATGATAGATCCAGGGGTTGTTGCAGGGATGTCATGACTATGTTCTAGTAAAATAAATAAGTGAAAATCCAAGGGGTTAACAAAAGGCACACTTCATCAAGCTGCCTGAAGGTCCCAGAATCTTTGGGAGATGACTGACTTTGGCTGACCTCTTGCACAGAGTCACAGGAACATTGGGTGTGAGACCAGGATCTACCAGCTTCTCAAGATTAGTCCCCACAGGAGTCTTTTGAATAGGTGGAGGCTTTGTCACATTCTGATATGGTGTGAGCATATATTAAAACACACATTATCCTCAATATATGAAGATACATGGAAGATGGATTGTGCAGGAGGCTGACAAGGTCATAGATTGTTAGGGAGAAGGTATGAGAATTAACAAGCCATGAAAACTTATCTGGTCAGTAGTAGAATGAACATGGATGATCTTTAAAAAAAGTGTTAAAAAAGATAATAGTGATCAAATACATACATATTGCAGGACCAGGTGAGTGGGAACAGCAGCAGGAAGAGTTTAGAGAAGGTAAAGGTAAATAATGAGGATGACAATGGGTTGAAGAGTGTGGATGGTATGGTGAAGACAAATTACCTTTTCATGGTGAAGAAGAGTGGGAGGTATGACAACAAGGCGAATGTGCTTGAGGTTGGCCATGAGTGGGTGAACAGGGTGAATGTGCTCAATGTCAGTCACAAGGGACTGGGAGGTTGCAAGGAAGACCAGAAAATTGAAATGGCAGAACTGGAAATGTTATCATTTATTCAGGTGCACTGAGATTATCAATGGACAGCAATGGAAATTTGGTCTGCAAAACATTTATGCCATGCTGGGTTGGCAGTCCAGATTCAGCCTCATCAACATGGTGCTGTTTCTTCAGAAAGGACATGAAACTGCTTAAAGGATCATCAAAATTGGATTTATCTATCTGTTCAGTGTTGACATATAAAATGCTGACATCACCACTAAGCCCCTTCTGTTCTTCACCTTCATATAGGTGAGAAATGAAATCCACCTGTATTTTTTTTTGTAAACAATTTTCCACTAGCCCTTGCTATTCTAAAACTCAAATGTTTTCTTTGCTTTTTGAATGGAAGAAGGGGTAGTTGGGTTTAATGGATGCTCCCTGCACACAAAATGTTCTTCCCTTGTGTGGAAAGGGACAAATCTCACAGGTGCTTTCACATAGCTTGTATCAACATTTCTAGCACCCAGCAGGACTGGGTCAAATAGTAATTCATATTTGTGATAGATATGTATAATAGACAGGTACACACTGATGATTGAGATAGTGAGCAATACTTCCATGCTAGTGGATGTGAGGAGAATGATAACATCACACAGGGAATTTCCAAGCAATTTTAACTAGGAGAGAAGGTTATGAATGGTGGGAGACAGTGAGGCAGAGGCATAATGGCAAGATGCATAATTAGCCAAGCTGATTATTTCAAGAATTTATGGCCAAATATGTATTATAGTTTCAATGAGCTCATTTTGAAAGTCCCTCTGCTATAGCATATTAATGGGGGGAGGGGAGGGATGATTGGAAAGATAACAGAGGATAGATAGATTATATTTCCTGGGAGATCACAGACAATACCACAAGTGAAGAAGTAACATTAGAAGCAGTCTTCTTAGTAAGGTAGAACAGATGGCTGGCAGTAACAAAATGGTGGGGTTCATAATAGAACAGATGCAGGAGCAGCCACTGATAGCATTTGGGAATGTCAGTCACAAAGTATTGGAATATGTATATGCAAGACACAGTCCAGAGAAATCCAAGCAGTCAGAGATATTACAAGGAGATTTATAGCAGTCAATCTTGTCAATGTCAACTGAAGAGAGATAAGTGGAATTGAGTGAAATGAGCACAAGGTTACCAAGAGAACATCCAAAGACAAGTATGAGCTGGCAGGAGGTGCAGGGATTCTTGAGTTCAATAAGGAAAACCATCTTGTTTGTGAGTGACAAGTTTAAATAAGACAAGAAATGGTTAGATACAAACCACTATATGCATATCTGATTTAAACTCAGACAATAGTACACAATGTTAGGTGCTGTTATGAACTATCAGGAACACCACACTGGTCTTGACAAAGGCAAATACATGCCTCACAAAAGAGAAGTGAGGGAAGGATAAGCTTATGTATGCTAATCACACAAAGTTTTGAGCCCAAGGTAACAGGTGATCAAAGCTGGGGATGTCAGCTGAGACACCTGGCTTTATATACTACAGTAAGATGGATCATAGAGTCCATGAGATAAACTACTATACATAGGTAGACTAAAATACATGCTTATAAGAGAGTTTTGTGAAATAGAAGCAGGAGTAACAGAGATTAAAAGGGTGCATAGGCCATAAGATGTGATATCATATAATCTCATGGTCTAGACCCAGTCATGTGACCAGTCACATGTCATGTGAAAGAGTGAAGTGGAAGGTCAAGGTTAGGAGTCACAAAATGGTTCATAACAGGTGCCACACACAATAGTATTCAATATAGTGCCTAAATGATCAAGGAAGTGATGTGAGGGTAAGAAACATAAGTGCATCTAAATCTTGAGGTGACAAGCATACTTGAATATTCACAGTGATTATGCCTTGTAATAACTATTTAAAACAAGCATCAAGCAAATGTGGAAGACAAAGAAAGAAATAGTCTGAAATCCTTAGATCTGGAAATGTGAGTATACAAAAAGTAAAAGTATACATCAGAAATAAAATCCAGATGATGCTCACACCACTGGGAGAAAAAACAAGAAAAATAAACTGAATGAGGTAGTGAACAATAAAACTCAAATAGTGTTTACACCACTAGGAGAAAGTGAATAGTGGAGATGTTCACTAAAGGAAAAGAGGTAGAATGAGAACAGAAGATGGTAAACCATGCTCAGCCAATCCAGGACAGTACTGAAAGTGGATAGAGAGAAAACCACTGGGAAAGGAAGCCATGCAGAGCAGAATAAGAGGACTATGGCAGTTAAACTCTTCTACTTGCATAGGATAACTGTGATTGCCTATAAAAAAATTGCCTCTAAACAGAACCACAATGAACATGATATTAGAGCAAAAGGGTTAAATACTTGTCTATGTGCCCAGAAAACAGATGACCCTGAACAATTGAAGCAGGAAAGAGCTAACTATAAGACAGGGTAAGAGAGCAACCTTCAGATACCAGGACAAAGAGACAGGGAAAAGGAAACAACATTGACACTATTGGAGGAGAGAAGAAGAGATATGACAATGTGTAGATTGACTGTTATGAATCCCCTTGCACCTAACTATTTCTCCCATACTCTTTTACCACATTCCTTCCATCCTCACACTCCTTAAGTCATGTGACCTCCATGAGGCCAATCACATGACCAGTCACATGATGTGTCCAGACCCTGACATCATCTATGACATCATGCCTCAAGGTTACCATGTGTAGACTATTCTAGATATCTCCCAATCAGATCTCCATGACATTCCCATACTATCTTCTAGATCTCCTGATCTGATCTAATCTTCATCTTGTATCCTATTTATCACATCTCCATGGATCTAGATTCAGATCTCAGGGTTCACCTCATGGTAGCCTTGCTGTCTTTATCTCCATCTGCTTCCCTTCCCTTCCTTGTCATGTTCATCATCATACTGTCATTACCTTCCCATGTATAGTAGTTAGATCCTGGTCCATGCATGAATCCAGGCAATATATAAGGCCAGTGATCTAAAGCCAGGAACCCAAGCTTTAGTCACTCATCAGATTGGCTCTCTCTTGTCTGCTAAGGGATTCATCCCTCATCCCTTGGGATTGGCTTTACTGTGGTACTGCTCTGGCTGGCCCTTGATATGGGCTGTCCTCTTTCTTGCTGGGTAGCTCTATTATTAGCCACTTTTGTTTCATCTCCCATGGTCATCTGGCCAATGGGTTAGGTAAGGATTTGGTGAACCAACAAGTCATTCACAACATTGACAGTACTAATAATGTGAAAATAGACCAAATGGCTACTAGATAAGATAAATGATTTGAACAGCTGCATTCACACTGTCAGAAGAACTCTATGCCAGCCAGATGAATAGATAGTGTTGCTAGAGGAAAGGAAAGGAAAACCCTAGGAGCCAGAAAGTCACAAAAGGGTCCCTTCAAGTGAGACAAGAGAACTAGAGCAGTCAGGCTCCTCTATAAGAATAAGGGCTGGAATGATATTCTGAGGAAAAGGAAGGAAATGAGAATGGGTGTGTAGTCAGAATAAATGGTATGGGTACTCACTGTGATACTCATACTGACAAACCAAATAAATCACCAGCATAATCTGATTAGAGTGAGATGAAAGGGTATGGAGGATAAAAGCAAAAGTGATTTAAGGAATGACATTCAGATAATAAAAGAAACAACACAGATAGAATAATGTTGACATCACTAAGAGACAAAGTAATGTTCATATCACAGTGGTAAAACAACATTGATACCATTGAAATTGAAGAGATGATATTGTCATTGCATGATGGTAAAAAAATGTTCACATTATCAAGAATGAAAAGGTGATAGGCCACATGTGATATGAAGAAATTGTGATTAGTAGATCTCAAAGTATCCATGGTGGACATGTTCACAAGCTCATTGATTACATCATCTTTGAGCACTGTCTAGGACAGGAAGGTCACAGGACTGACTTAGGAGTTAGTTTGTGCAAAGTGGTGTCAATTTCTCTTCTTACCACTTCATTCCCCTAGTTAAGCATTTCAGCTCACAGTAAAAATCTGTATTAAAGCTAGTGTTGCTGCAAGGTGAACTGAAGTGAACCGAAGTGGAATTTAAGTTTGAATTTGGCCACTTCATTGTGTATTGAAGTCAAACAAAGTGGCCCTTATTCTACCTCACAAAGTAAGCATGAACTGCCCAGAGATATGGCCTATGTCTCCAGCCAATCAGATATCATTATAACTATGTAATCTAATTCTCGTCAGTCGTCACCCTCCTCATTCACGAATAGCTCCCCAAGTTTGGCATACACTTTTGCCTCTACTAACTTGGTCACTGCTCTCTCAGTGACTGGACCTGAAATAGTGTAGTCCTTCTCATCTGCCACTAAGTCTGGTGTGAAATTAAGTCGCTCTCGCTTGAAACTAAACTTGAGAATCTGAAGGGCCTCAAGGAGGCTGGGGGAAAGCTTATTTTGTTGTTCAGTACAGGTTAGCTTGCTAGATGAAAAAAATGTGTTCAGATGGGACTGAAGATGCCTGCGCTGGAAGAATATCCATAGCAACATGAAAAAGTAGCAAATATACATGTTCCTTTTGCTATTAATAACATGTCCATTGTCAGTAAGGTTTGTACCTGCTAGTGCTAGTGATATACTATAAGGTATGTTTAGCTGTGATTCTGATATGTGGGGGCACTGAGAATCATGATCCAACATGAGAATCAGCATATACTTTTCAATGGAGAGTCTGAAATCTTGCCACATTAGTCTAATGAAATGGCTGGTGACAACATGACTGACTTCACCCTCACTTCCCTTTGAACAGTCATGTATTCAAGACTCAAGAAGGATATATGCCAGTAGATAATAGCTGTAGTCTACAGATAGTGTATTTAGTTTGACAGATCTCGCAAAGTGAGCAAGGTGACTTCATTCCACTTTGGGTGTGTTCAAACTGTAATGAAGCGGCACTTATTCAAAGTGAACTGAATAAATTAATCTTGAACTGACTTCACTTCGATGGCAACACTAATCAAAGCTCTTGTGCATCATATACAGACAACCATAGAAGACCTATGCATGGCCATATAGTCAGACTTCACAAGCCTGGCCTTTGCAGAAGACCAGTGAAAAGTACTAATTCTACCTGGTGTAGTAGAACTAGAAAAGAAAGGGTGTGAGTGTAACTTGACCCAAGGGAGGGTGTCAGATGGCAGCAGCCTGAGATACAGACCTAAGTTATTAAAACTGGATCTCTGGAAGGTAACTCCAGAACATCTGGATTTTGGACAGGACTCAGCTTCACCTTATGTGGTGCACCCTTGTCACAAGTCTAGGTTGTCCTGTAATTTTAGAGGAATGAAGGAGGGTCAGATTGATCTTATTGCAAGCAACAGAGGTCAAGGGTGGGTCAGATGAGATTCTGGAGACTCAAAGGGGTCAGAGGGTCAGAAATCAGAGTGTTTAAGGTGATATTCAAACTGAGGTATCTATAACAGAAACATGGAGACTTATATACAGATATAAAACATAGATCTTACTAATAGTCTGGAGTGTGGATGCTAAGTAGGCCAGAGCTGTACTCCTAAGCAGAGCACAGGAATGGAGGATAACTGAGGGCAAGACTAATGGCTATGTACCATAAGTGGAGAATGGAGTGTAACATGAAGAACAAGAAATAATAAATAAAGAGTATCCAGAATGTCAAAGGTGTAGACTCAGTAAGAATACACTGGAGATTAGAGAAGATAAGTCTGGAGTTGAGTCTGGAGTTGGATCTGAGGATCTGGATTGGACAGATATGACATACATAAGTGATGAAAACCCTTAAATGGAGGGGAAACAAAGAACAAAACCAACTTTGGACTCAAACTGACAAAAACTAAGTGAAAGACAATGATGTGGAAAATATAGATAGATCAGAAGTACAGGTATATCAGTTTTATAGTCCCAGGTATGTCTGTAGACTTCTATCTATGAGATAAAACAAACCCAAGGCCAATTGGCACCCAGGGAACATACATACTAAAACCATCTGGTCTAGATGATACAAATCCAGTACCAGACTGACAAAATCTGGATCTGGATAAATGGGTAGATTGTACAAATGAGCTCAGATGGACAGAGAAATGGACAAAATACAAAAAGACCTATCTAGATGGACTGTATATACAGTGGATACTTAAGTGAACTTTTGAAATGGACCAAAAGAGGGGCTTGTAACCATAGGAGGACTTGACCTTCTACACTGGCAACTTCTGCTAGACACCAGGCTTCAACTGCCACAAGCAGTTGATGTCCTGACCAGGAAATGAATGATCAAGAACAACAAGGATAGACATAAGTGGCACAGGAGGCAACAAGAAGAAAAGCAGGTGTGAGCAGAATGTAAAGAACAAGGTTTGTAGAAATAGCAGCAGCAAGAGAAAGAAGAAGCTCAAATATTAAAGAGGAAGAAGAACAAGGCAAAGTTCATGCCTGTTCAATCAGAACCAACCATTCTGCCATCACAAGTAGTGATAAGAAAGATATAACAACTCAGATTCTGTGAATTATGAATGAAAGACTAGATGCTGCTTATGCTTCACTATTGTATACCCCTAGACAATAACTCGCTACCTTTCATCCATGCAACAGATGGCATGCCCACTTTCATTCCAGCAATAAGCACCAAGGACAGGGCAAGTGTCATTCAAGATGAGAAACTCTTATTGAAGCAATTTAGTTAGGCAACAATCCAAATCATCCCATTCTTCTATTATTATGAACCATTTTCAACCCCTTTCTTTTCTCCATCATGTGACTGGTCACATACATATGGTCACCACCCTGGTCATTGACTAGGCACACAAGATACTGGGACACTTTGGGTCTCAGAGAATAGTGGATTATATCTGCAGATGGTGCTGGTGGCCAGGACTTGGCCACAAAGTTAACTGGTTCTGTTGAACCTGTCCTATGTGCCAGGTCATGAAAATCAATAACCAATGGCCTCAGGGCCTGCTGCACAGTCTGCCTGTGCCCAGGAGACCCTGGGGCTCCATTACTATGGACTTCATGGGATCATTCCTACTGAGCAGTGGGCGTGACTACCTGTGGGTGGTCCTGTGCTGCCTAACCTCTATGGTACATCTGGTACTGGTCAGCACTACCATTTGGGCTTTTAACTTACAGAGAAATTTCTGCAGGAGGCAGTGTGGCTATATGGATTACCAGAGATGATATTCTCTGACCAAGATGCCAAGTTTACCTTGGCCTTCTGGTGTGAATTGCACTGAATGGTGGGAGTTAAACTTCTAATGTCTATGGTATTCCATCTGCAGACAGGCAGTGCCAGCTGCCTTGCAAGGCAACAAGTGTATCAAGGTATATGAATCCACTAAGTGAGTAGTGTGATGGATTGGTCAATTGATTGATCCACAACACTAGCAAATAAATTGCACCACATGACATGGAAAGAATAAAGAAAAAGAAAATAAACAAACAA